>CM046003.1:77896442-78044865 GCA_025175895.1 Wurfbainia villosa | reverse complement strand
TAGCAATAACTACATGTGGGGTGTTTTCATGAAACCCTAACCCTAAAACCATGGGTTGGCCGAATCTTGTAAGGGGCTTGAGCTTGGGTTTTGTCCCCTAAAGTTCACTCATGAAGCCTTATAACTAATCATAGCATCATTAGAGATATTTTCATGCAACCCTAACCCTACTTCCATTGGTTGGCCGAATCTTGTAAGGTTAGATCCTTGGACTTTTGTCCCCTAAAGTTCATTCATAAGCATTATTACTTACCCTAGTGTCATTAGGAACATTTTCATGAAACCCTAACCCTAATTATATGGGTTGGCCGAAACATGGAATGGGTTCAAACTTTAGGTTTTGTCCCCTAAAGTCCATTCATCAAGCATTATTACTTAACCTAGTGTCATTAGGAACATTTTCATGCAACCCTAACCCTAATTATATGGGTTGGCCGAAACATGGAATGGGTTCAAGCTTAGGTTTTGTCCCCTAAAATTCATTCATAAGCATTATCATGGCCTAACCTCACAAGAGGGAGTTGTCATAACAAAACCCTAACCCTAAAAGGCTTTGGTGGCCGAAACCTATAAGGGCACCAAGTTGGAATTTTTGTCCCTTAAAAGGTCCTATAGTGAGCATACATCCTATAGAAGTTTCCTAGAAACATTTTCATGAATCTTAGCCCAAGAAAACTTGATTGGCCGAAACCTACAAGGGCTACAACTTCATCGTTCTTACATGAAATTTAACTTACGAAACTAATACACTGCAGGTGAGGGGAAACTTACATCCTTCGCTTTGCTTGATAGATGACCTAATCGGAGTCACCTAGCTTTCTCCTAGCTTGAAGGGGGGTCTCGGCCAAAGGAAGAAGAAGGGTGGGTTGGTTTCAGTGAGGATGAAGAGGAGAGGAAGAAAATGGCAAAAAGGAAACTTCCTTCTTCTTTATAAAGGGAGGAAGAGAAGTTTCTCTTTTCTTTGTCATGCCTCTTCACTTACCCTTCTTCCACTTATCTACAAATTCCCCTCTTCCTCTAATGATATAATTCTATTGGGCTTATGGTTAGTGGGTGCATCTATAGGGCTTGGCTATCTCTAGAGGTTTGGGGTTCAATTCCTAGGCTTTGCATCTTTTTTTCTTTTGGCTTATTTTCTTTTATTTTTCCCAAAAAAACCCACATAAAGCCTATCATCATAAAGCAAAAATTCTCGTAAGATTGCTAGAAATTTTACTACAAGTATAATCCTCATACCTTGTAAAAGTTTCATCCTCAAACTTAAAACAATCCGGGTACTTTTGCCTCATGTCCTCCTCTCGTTCCCAGGTGGCTTCCTCATATTGCGAATCCTGCCACAGGACCTTTACTAAGGGCACCTCTTTGTTCCTTAGCCTTTTGTCATCTCGGTCTAATATTTGGATAGGCCGACTTTCAACACTCAGGTCCTCATGAACGTGTACTGTTTGTGGCTCGATCACTTGGTCCGCACTGGATACGCATTTCTTGAGCATAGAGACATGGAACACGTTGTGTATAGCCGACATCTCTTGAGGCAGCTCCAGCCTGTATGCTACCTTGCCCACCCTCTGCGATATCGGATACGGTCCCACGTAGCGTGGATTCAGTTTACCCTTCCTTCGGAATCTCATCACTCCCTTCATGGGGGTCACTTTGAGGAATACCAGGTCCCCGACTTCGAATTCTAACGGTCTACGCCGCATATCCGCATAGCTCTTTTGTCGGCTCTGAGCAGCTTCGATTCTCTGACGGATAGTCTGTATAGCGTGTAACGCCCGCCCTTTTCCCAGACCCTGAATGTCCGGAGGGGCGGCGCGTGACGCGACCGTACATACTTACATTACATACATCGGAAGACTTTATGCATACTTCTTAATTATTACAGCGGAAGACTTTAGACATTTTTTTTTAAAACATAAACATGCATTTACATATATATAGATATATATATATATATACTTCTTCTTCTTCACATAGAGCATGCATCATAGCATATATAGATACTTCTTCTTACTTCTTCTTTACTTCTTCTTATTAGCATAGAACATGCATCATAACATAGATAGGTACTTAGTGCTTAGTTCAAGTTCTTAAATGACACCATCATAAGCAGGCATAATAAGGACATCCATAGACATCATCATCATAGGTAAACACATATATATGTAGACCTAACGGATCTTTTCCACCATGCCACTACCACACACATTTGGCCCCTCCTGCTGCTCCCATTAGTTTATCCATCCCTTACCCTTATCTGATTTAGGGAAAGATAAACTATAAGCACATAGGCTTAGTAAGATCCTGTCCTACTCACAAAAACCATACATCGACATTAATCATGGCATGTAGCATTCATAACATATAAGCAATATAATATGTAACATACATGGCATCATCAACTTAGCATGTAGCATAAGTAACATAAGTAAATATAACATGTAACGTATATAACATAAGCATGTAAACATTCCTAACATATAATCAAACATAACATGTAAACATATATAACATAAGCATGTAAACATAGACATCATATCATATCATCAAGCATAACATGTAAACATAAACATCATATCATATCATCAAACATAACATGTAAACATATAACATAAGCAAGTAAACATTCCTAACATATCATCAAACATAACATGTAAACATATATAACATAAGCATGTAAACATAACAATCAGCAGGTAAACATATGCAGGATGATTTGAAAACATATATTTTTAGGTACGTAAACATAAATCTCAACATATTTGGGCCCGACATTGTACCACTTCTTCATTATCATAGCGCGCATCCCTAAATAGGCCCGAGGTAGCAAGTCTCGAACCTAATAGGTTTCTAGGCCCGAGTCTTATTCCATCGACCTAGGGGCAATCGTCATAGCGTAGAAGCCCATCCTAGGCCCTAGTCTTACTCCATCGACCTAAGGCATCTTGGAGCCCATCCCGTACTAGGCCCGAGTCTTATTCCATCGACCTAGGGGCAATCATACATAGAAGCCCATCCTAGGCCCGAGTCTTATTCCATCGACCTAGGGCATCTTAGGAGCCCATCCCTTCTTGGACCTTGTTAAGGTCTTGGTACAAGCCATGCAGAAGGTAAAATACTTATATGCTTATTTGTACAATATAGCTTATTTAATTAACATAGCATGGCATACTTCATTTCATAACACATCATGCTTCATTTCATTAACATAGCATAGCATACTTCATTTCATAACACATCATGCTTCATTTCATTAACATAGCATAGCATACTTCATTTCATAACACATCATGCTTCATTGCATTAACATAGCATAGCATACTTCATTTCATAACACATCATGCTTCATTGCATTAACATAGCATAGCATACTTCATTTCATAACACATCATGCTTCATTGCATTAACATATCATCTTTCATTTCATAAACATACCATTCTTCATTTCATAACATATCATTCTTCATTTCATCATCATGTCATATTCATATCATTTTGTTTCATTCCATAATCTTATCTTTTTCCATTTCATAACATATTTCAAATATCGCATACACATAGACATGGCATAAGGCATGGCATCAAAGTAAGTAAACACTAACCTAAGGCATGTTATCTTCATATAGCATTATTTAATATCACAAGTCAGCATGAATTCACCCAACTTAAAACACATGTTAACCTATTTATTTAACTTAACATCAACTTCATATGCACATAAACTTGGATTAGACTTCATTTAATCATCCAAGGTTCATGGTGGCCGAATGGTCCATAGGGTTTTCTAAGGTTATCTTTTAACCTATTTCATTTAGCATAACAACAACTTCATTTGCATAAAGAACATGGATTAAAACTTCATTTAGTCACCCAAAAGCATAGGTTGGTCGAATGGTCCATAGGGTTTTCTAGGGTTATCTTTTAACCTAATTCATTTCAACTCCTAACATCATCATATAGTTACCAAAACATAGCATGAAACTTCATTGAAACCCTAAAAGCATGGCTTGGCCGAATGGGTCTTGGTGGCCAATATGGTTAGCTTTTGTCCTAATTCATTTTAACTCCTAACATCATCCCATAGTTACCAAAACATAGCATGAAACTTCATTGAAACCCTAAAAGCATGGTTTGGCCAAATGGGTCTTGGTGGCCATTAGGGTTAGCTTTTGTCCTAATTCATTTTAACTCCTAACATCATCATATAGTTACCAAAACATAGCATGAAACTTCATTGAAACCCTAAAAGCATGGTTTGGCCGAATGGGTCTTGGTGGCCATTAGGGTTAGCTTTTGTCCTAATTCATTTTCCATCCTACATCATCATCTAGTTACTAAAACATAGCATATAACTTCATGGAAACCTAAAATCGTAGCTTGGCCGAATATAACATATAGATTTCTTCTATAAAGCATCAAACGAAGCTACTCGTATGCAGGTGAGGGATACTTACATCCTTCGCTTTGCTTTGGGTGGGGAAGATAACCTAAAGAAGATCAAAGCCTAGCCTTCTCTTGCTTGAATGAGTTTCGGCCAAGGGGTGGAGAAGGAGCTTGATTTCGGTGAGAAGAAGGAGAAGAAGAAGAGAGGAAGTGGCAAATTAGAACCTTCCCTCTTCTTTATAAAGGGAGGAAGAGAAGTTTCTCTTCTCTTCTTCCATGCCTCTTCATTTGCCTTTATCACACTTATCTATAATCCCCCCCCCTTCCTCTAATGATGATATCCTATTGGGCTTCTGGTTAGTGAGTGCATCTATAGGGTTTGGCTATCTGTAGAGGTTTGGAGTTCAATTCCTAGGTCTTGCATTCATTTTTGGCTTATTTTCTTTTGTTTTGGAAAAAGGCCCACCCAAGGCCCGTGATCATCAAGCCAAAAATTCCTGTAAAATTGCTAGGAATTTTACGGGCGTTACAATCCTTCATACCTTTAAAAACTTTCGTCCTCAAAACTTAGAACAATTGTGGGTACTTCTGCTTCATGTCCTCCTCGCGTTCCCAAGTAGCTTCCTCGTACCGTTGATTCTGCCACAGGACCTTTACTAAGGGCACCTCTTTGTTCCTTAGCCTCCTAGTAATTGGATAGGCCGACTTTCAATACTCAGGTCCTCTTGAACTTGTACTGTTTGTGGCTCGATCACTTGGTCCGCACTGGAAATGCATTTCTTGAGTACATAGACATGGAACACGTTGTGAATAGCCTACATCTCTTGAGGCAGCTCTATCTTGTAAGCTACATTGCCAATCCTCTGCGATATCGGATACGGTCCCACGTAACGTGGACTCAGTTTACCCTTCCTTCCGAACCTCATTACTCCTTTCATGGGAGCCACTTTGAGGAATACTAGGTCCCCAACTTCGAATTCTAACGGTCTACGCCGCTTATCCACATAGCTCTTTTGTCGGCTCTGAGCAGTTTCAATTCTCTGACGGATGTTCCGTATAGCTCGGGTGGTGTTGTCGATGAAGTCCGTCTGGAGTCCCATCCTATTCTTTTCACCACCCTCGTACCAGCATATGGGAGATCTACATTTCCTCCCGTATAGAGCCTCGTAGGGTGCCATCCCAATAGTAGCTTGATAGCTATTGTTGTAGGCGAATTCTGCCAAACATAATTATCGACACCAGCTACCTTTAAAATCTAGGGCGCAGGCTCGTAACATATCCTCCAGTACTTGATTTACTCTTTCTCGTCCGTCATTCTGGGGATGGAAGGCGATCGAACAATAACCGTGCTAAGGCCTTCTAAACGCATTCCCGAAATGGGAGATAAAGCGACACCATCTCTGCTGAATAAATGATGGCCTTAGGAATTCCATGTAGTCGATAATTTCTAACATATAATCGAGCTGAGGCCGGTTGCTTCCGAATAGGTCATCTTGATTGCTAAGAAATGGGCGGACTTTCAATCAATCTCCACAATTACCCATATAGCATCATAACAGTTTGTCGTCTTGGGAAATCCTGATATGAAATCCATAGAAATGTCCTCCCATTTCCATTCTGGAATATGGATCGGCTGCAGTGTTCCTCCAGGTCTTTGGTGCTCTGCCTTAACCCTCTCGGGTCAGTCAAGCATCGACATCTTGAGCCACATCTCTTTTCATTCGAACCACCGTAACTTTCATTTTAGGTCTTGGTACATCTTGGTGGTTCCGTGATGCATCGATAAGGAGTTCTGTGAGCTTCCTCAAATATCTCCTTCCGCAATCTCGGATCGTCGGGAATACACAAGCGATCCCCGAGGTAGAGTACTCCACTATCGAGATCCGAAACCGTCGTCCCTTTCTTTCTAGGACCTCTTGCTTGATCCTCGAAGGCTTGGGTCACGGGGTTGCTTTTCCAGTATATCATTGAATAACATCGGTGTTATCGTCATGGTCGAGAGCTGTCCGGAGATGATTTCAACCCCGTAACGCATAATCTCTTTTTCTAAGGGTCGAGATAGCACTGAGAGGGACATCAAGGTGGCAGACTTCCTACGAGTGCATCACCACCTTGTTAGCTTTCCCGGATGGTAAAGAATCTCACAGTCCATAATCCTGACGAGCTGAGCCATCTACGCTGTCTCATGTTCAGTCCTTACGTGGTGAAGAAATATTTCGAGACCGTGGTCCAGTATAGATCCTACAGAGCTCCATAGAGATAATGCCTCCATGTTTTGAGAGCAAAGACCACGGCTAGCTCTAAATCGTGGGTGGATAATTCCTTCGTGTTCCTTGAGTTGCCTAGAGGCATAGGCAATGACCTTGCCATTCTCGCATAATGACTCCCGAGTCCCAATCAAATCAACTATACCTCATACATCCCATGTAATAAACTAATCTCTAATTTCAAAGGAAACGAGCTCACAGGAAACGAGCTCATTATTTCTTATTCATACGTTCAGAAAAGAAAAATGTTAATATATAACATTCCTTATTTCTAATCGGAACAAAACTACTTGAGAAGATAGTTTATTACGACTCCCACTAGGACAAACCCTAGGGCAGTTGTAATTATGTTTAATCCTATCTTCCTTGGCCTCATTAGGGTAGTCTCAGGCTAGCCAATAAGTTGACGGTTTGTGGAACTCTCTTCATTCTTTTCGAGGCCAGCTACCACAGGTTTCTCTTGAACCTTGTGCTCCAGTAGTTCCCAACACAACTCAGCATAAGTTATCCGCCCTTCATAACGGCCCCACACGTGGTGTGCAACTACCATGAACTCATTTGGCAGGGAGCGGACCAAGGCCCATATCTTATAATTGTCCAGTAACGGAAACTCCTGCCGCTCGAGTCTCCTAAAAAGACCATCGAGCCTTCTCATGTGTCTGATGACCCCACCATCTGGTTTATAGACTATCTCTTCAATAGCTTCCCTTAATCGGTTTCGTGACACATCACGAAGGGTCATGGTAGTCATCGTCCGTGCCATCTGAAATTGAAATAAATGAAGTCGATAAAACCGACCAACCCGCATTTAAACCGGCTTAATTCAATTCAGATGAACATAGACCTTACACAAATAATTACGAAAATCAAATTTTCGTAACAAAACTATTTTATTTATTTATTTATATATATATATATATATATATATATTTTTTTGTTTAATTAAACTAAGGCTAGCATACGGTCGTTTTAAGCTTAAGGCATCATTCATGTTCTCATGCATAATTTAAGCTTAAGGTATTTTATATCATACATGAACAAGCATAAGGGTATCATACATATTTTCATGCATATTTAAGCTAGAAACATTTCCTATCATACATGAAAAAATTTTTTTTAACAAAATTAAAGTAGACATAGAATTCTTACTTGGAGCAACAGGATTTGGAGCTTGATGTGTGTGTAGTGGAAAGGCAAATCCGCTCTGATACCACCTGTAACGCCCACCCTTTTCCCAGACCAGAGTAGGAGGCGTGTGTGACGCATCATACATACTTACATTACATACAGCGGAAGACTTTATGCATACTTCTTAATTCTTACAGCGGAAGACTTTAGACATTTTTTTTTTAAACATAAAGATGCATTGACATATATATAGATATATATATATATATATACTTCTTCTTCTTCACATAGAGCATGCATCATAGCATATATAGATACTTCTTCTTACTTCTTCTTTACTTCTTCTTATTAGCATAGAACATGCATCATAACATAGATAGGTACTTAGTGCTTAGTTCAAGTTCTTAAACGACACCAACATAAGCAGGCATAATAAGGACATCCATAGACATCATCATCATAGGTAAACACATATATATGTAGACCTAACGGATCTTCTCCACCATGCCACTACCACACACATTTGGCCCCTCCTGCTGCTCCCATTAGTTTATCCATCCCTTACCCTTATCTGCAGATTTAGGAAAGATAAACTATAAGCACATAGGCTTAGTAAGATCCTACTCACAAAAACCATACATCGACATTAATCATGGCATGTAGCATTCATAACATATAAGCAATATAATATGTAACATACATGGCATCATCAACTTAGCATGTAGCATAAGTAACATAAGTAAATATAACATGTAACGTATATAACATAAGCATGTAAACATTCCTAACATATCATCAAACATAACATGTAAACATATATAACATAAGCATGTAAACATAGACATCATATCATATCATCAAGCATAACATGTAAACATAACATGTAAACATATAACATAAGCATGTAAACATTCCTAACATATCATTAAACATAACATGTAAACATATATAACATAAGCATGTAAACATAACAATCAGCAGGTAAACATATGCAGGATGATTTGAAAACATATATTTTTAGGTACGTAAACATAAATCTCAACATATTTGGGCCCGGCATTGTACCACTTCTTCATTATCATAGCGCGCATCCCTAAATAGGCCCGAGGTAGCAAGTCTCGAACCTAATAGGTTTCTAGGCCCGAGTCTTATTCCATCGACCTAGGGGCATTCGTCATAGCGTAGAAGCCCATCCTAGGCCCGAGTCTTACTCCATCGTCCTAAGGCATCTTGGAGCCCATCCCGTACTAGGCCCGAGTCTTATTCCATCGACCTAGGGGCAATCATACATAGAAGCCCATCCTAGGCCCAAGTCTTATTCCATCGACCTAGGGCATCTTAGGAGCCCATCCCTTCTTGGACCTTGTTAAGGTCTTGGTTCAAGCCATGCAGAAGGTAAAATACTTATATGCTTATTTGTACAATATAGCTTATTTCATTAACATAGCATGGCATACTTCATTTCATAACACATCATGCTTCATTTCATTAACATAGCATAGCATACTTCATTTCATAACACATCATGCTTCATTTCATTAACATAGCATAACATACTTCATTTCATAACACATCATGCTTCATTGCATTAACATAGCATAGCATACTTCATTTAATAACACATCATGCTTCATTGCATTAACATAGCATAGCATACTTCATTTCATAACACATCATGCTTCATTGCATTAACATATCATCTTTCATTTCATAAACATACCATTCTTCATTTCATAACATATCATTCTTCATTTCATCATCATGTCATATTCATATCGTTTTGTTTCATTCCATAATCTTATCTTTTTCCATTTCATAACATATTTCAAATAACGCATACACATAGACATGGCATAAGGCATGGCATCAAAGTAAGTAAACACTAACCTAAGGCATGTTATCTTCATCTAGCATTATTTAATATCACAAGTCAGCATGAATTCACCCAACTTAAAACACATGTTAACCTATTCATTTAACTTAACAACAACTTCATATGCACATAAACTTGGATTAGACTTCATTTAATCATCCAAGGTTCATGGTGGCCGAATGGTCCATAGGGTTTTCTAGGGTTATCTTTTAACCTATTTCATTTAGCATAACAACAACTTCATTTGCATAAAGAACATGGATTAAAACTTCATTTAGTCACCCAAAAGCATAGGTTGGCCGAATGGTCCATAGGGTTTTCTAGGGTTATCTTTTAACCTAATTCATTTCAACTCCTAACATCATCATATAGTTACCAAAACATAGCATGAAACTTCATTGAAACCCTAAAAGCATGGCTTGGCCGAATGGGTCTTGGTGGCCATTACGGTTAGCTTTTGTCCTAATTCATTTTAACTCCTAACATCATCCCATAGTTACCAAAACATAGCATGAAACTTCATTGAAACCCTAAAAGCATGGTTTGGCCGAATGGATCTTGGTGGCCATTAGGGTTAGCTTTTGTCCTAATTCATTTTAACTCCTAACATCCTCATATAGTTACCAAAACATAGCATGAAACTTCATTGAAACCCTAAAAGCATGGTTTGGCCGAATGGATCTTGGTGGCCATTAAGGTTAGCTTTTGTCCTAATTCATTTTAACTCCTAACATCATCATATAGTTACCAAAACATAGCATGAAACTTCATTGAAACCCTAAAAGCATGGTTTGGCCGAATGGGTCTTGGTGGCCATTAGGGTTAGCTTTTGTCCTAATTCATTTTAACTCCTAACATCATCATATAGTTTCCAAAACATAGCATGAAACTTCATTGAAACCCTAAAAGCATGGTTTGGCCGAATGGGTCTTGGTGGCCATTAGGGTTAGCTTTTGTCCTAATTCATTTTCCATCCTACATCATCATCTAGTTACTAAAACATAGCATATAACTTCATGGAAACCTAAAATCGTAGCTTGGCCGAATATAACATATAGATTTCTTCTATAAAGCATCAAACGAAGCTACTCGTATGCAGGTGAGGGATACTTACATCCTTCGCTTTGCTTTGGGTGGGGAAGATAACCTAAAGAAGATCAAAGCCTAGCCTTCTCTGGCTTGAATGAGTTTCGGCCAAGGGGTGGAGAAGGAGCTTGATTTCGGTGAGAAGAAGAAGAAGAAGAAGAGAGGAAGTGGCAAATTAGAACCTTCCCTCTTCTTTATAAAGGGAGGAAGAGAAGTTTCTCTTCTCTTCTTCCATGCCTCTTCATTTGCCTTTATCACACTTATCTATAATCCCCCCCTTCCTCTAATGATGATATCCTATTGGGCTTCTGGTTAGTGAGTGCATCTATAGGGTTTGGCTATCTCTAGAGGTTTGGAGTTCAATTCCTAGGTCTTGCATCCATTTTTGGCTTATTTTCTTTTGTTTTGGAAAAAGGCCCACCCAAGGCCCATGATCATCAAGCCAAAAATTCCTGTAAAATTGCTAGGAATTTTACGGGCGTTACATAGCGCGGGTGATATTGTCAATAATATCGGCCTGAAGACCCATTTCCCTCCTTTCACCACCCTCGTACCAACAGATAGGAGACCTGCATCTTCTCCCGTATAGAGCTTCATAGGGTGCCATTCCAATGGTAGCCTGGTAACTGTTGTTGTAAGCAAATTCTGCCAGGTACAAATATCGACACCAGCTCTCCTTAAAGTCTAGAGCACAAGCTCAAGACATATCTTCCAAAGACTGGTTCACTCTTTCCGTCGACCGTCTACGAGGATGAAAGCGATCGAATCTCAACTTAGTGCCAAGAGCCTTCTGAACACATTCCCAAAAATGGGAGGTAAAACGGCCATCGCGGTCAGAAATAATAGCCTTAGGCACTCCATGTAATTTGATAATTTCCTTGACATATAATGGAGCTAGCTGCTCGACCGAATAGGTCATCTTAATTGCCGAGAAATAGTGGATTTTGTCAACCTGGTCCTATGATTACCCATATAGCATCGTAACCATTTGTTGTTCGGGTAATCCCGAGATGAAATCCATAGATAGTTCTTCCGTAATCCCCCTGTGTTTCGTGTTGCTTTCACCTTCCGCAGTCGATGGTGTGTTGACGCATCGAGCCACCTCCTTTCATGCCGGACCACCAAAATTTATCCCTTAAGTCCCGATACATTTTATTAGACCTGTGGTGCATGGTATAAGGTGTTCCATGGATTCTCGAGTATCTTCTTCCAGTAATTCCGGATCGTCGAATACATAGGCCCCGTGAGGTATAATAGTCCGTCGCTGGAAATGCGAACCCATTATCCCTTCCTTCCAAAGATTTCTTGTTTGATCTTCGGATGTCCAATCACCATCTTGCTTTCCCTTTATATCGTCGAACAAAGACGCGTGTTATAGTCATGGTGGAAAGTTGCCTGTAAATAATCTCTATCCCGTAATTCATTATTTCCCTTTCAGGTTGAGATAGCATTGATAAGGACATCAAAGCGCAAAGGGCTTTCGCTATGCATCCGCCACCTTGTTGGCCTTTCTGGGTGATAGAATATCTCACAATCATAATCTTTGACTAGCTGCCATCTGCGCTTGCCTCATGTTTAGGTCTTTCCGGGTGAAGAAATATCTCGACTCGATGGTCGGTATAAATCCCGCACCGACCCCGTCCCGTATAAGTAGTGTCTCCATATTTTTAGAGCGAATACCATGACCGCCAGTTCTAAGTCATGGGTAGGATAGTTTATTTCATGCTCTTTGAGCTGTCTAGAGGCGTAAGCGATGACCTTGCCATTTTGCATGAGTACAGCTTTCATTATTTTCAGGGAGAGTCAGAATGGGAGCGCTGTCACTCTTTAGTTCAGAAACTCCTCTCACATCTCACCCATTTGTATTGCTTGTCCTTTCTGGTGAGGGCTGTCATAGGGGCTGCAATTCTAGAGAAGTCCTCTACAAACTTCCTGTAATAGCCTGCTAGCCAGAGGAAACTTCTGATTTCACTTGCATTCCTTGGCCTGTTCCAGTTCCTTACAGCCTCAATCTTCATTGGGTCTACCATGATTCCCTCTAGCACTACGCCTCTGCTCATGTTATCTAAGTGATAAATAAATAATTTAATTAAGGTGTTATTATAATTTCTATTCCTATACAGGCATCTAACATCCCATATCATAAACAAGGTAAGGTGTCCTTTCTAGGGATATTTCTAGGTTAGAGACATCTTCCCATCCTATACAGCTTGGTAAGGTATACTATCTAAGTCATAAGTATGATTCCATTATACTAAACAGGACGAGGTATTATTTCTATCTAACTCTCAAGTGTGAGTCCATTCTACTAAAGCATGATGAGGTATTATTTCATTCTAGATAGAAAACATTCTTCATTATAAAGGAACTTAAGTATGCATAAAATTACTTACTTGGAAATAGCAGGATGGAGGCTTGATGTGTGATAGTGGAAAGGTGAACCCGCTTTGATACCACCTGTAACGCCCGCCCTTATCTGCTCTCAGGGCGGCGCTACTGTTACTCCTTTTTTTTTTCTTTTAAACATACTACATATGGATCCTCTCACAACCTACGTACTTTAACAGGTCATCATAACTTAAACCTTCTTTTGCACATGCATCACATATCATATTCATCATTAGCATGTTAACATATCTTTCATAACATGCATACATAAAGATTCGTTCATGAGTTCTAACATTTCCAACCTTCTTAAGTGGATGATACTCATTAAACACAAGTCTTATAAGCGGAAGCAATGTCTTAAGTTGTTCTTAGAGCATATAAATACAAGCAGATAGTATAGGGTCTTCTTCCACCATGCAACTATCACACACACTTGGCCCCTCCTGCTACTTCCTCTAGCGCAGACTTCCTTTATCTGTAGTATATGGACAACATGAACTATAAGCATATAGCTTAGTAAGATCCTTGCCTACTCACAAAAGCCACAAACTTCATCAAGCAATTAGAACATGAGCATACCAGCGTAAAGGACCTAAGTATTTCATAGCAACACTAATCAACAACATATCCATGTAATAAAACTGAGCATGGCATAGAAAGCATAATTAATCTAAGCAGGGCATAATTTGAACATAAGCATTATAACTACATAAAACATAGCAGGCATGAAAGACATATTCATAAGCGTTTTAAAACTTAACAATAAGCATTCCTAACCTAAGCATCCGTAACATCCTACATCTTAAACCTACATAAAGTACATAGGCACAAACATTCTTCAACTTAACCATGACCATTCATCAGGGAATCCAATCATGCATAAAGGACATAATCATAAGCATTTGTTTAACTTGGACATAAACATTTGTAATAACATAAATCCTAAACTTGTAGAAAGAACATAATCGCAAGTATTCATAAACTTAACCGTAACATTCACCACATCATAAATTCTAAACTAGCATGAAGTACATAATCGCAACATTCTTAAACTTAACTCTAAACATCATAACTTCATAACATCTAGCATGCATAAGGAACCTAGTTCGCAAGCATTCAGGGTATTTAACATAAGCATACACAATATCATGAAAAGTCTTTTCTTTCCAAAACATATACTTTTAGATACTTCCATATCATCATAACTTCATAACATCTAGCATGCATAAAGAACATAGTTCGCAAGCATTCAGAGTATTTAACATGAGCATACACAATAATCATAAAAGCCTTTCCTTTTCAAAACATATACTTATAGATACTTCAAAAATCATCATAACTTCATAACATCTAGCATGCATAAAGACCATAGTTTGCAAGCATTCAGAGTATTTAACATGAGCATACACAATAATCATAAAAGTCTTTCCTTTTCAAAACATATACTTATAGATACTTCAAAATCATCATAACTTCATAACATCTAGCATGCATAAAGAACATAGTTTGCAAGCATTCAGAGTATTTAACATGAGCATACACAATAATCATAAAAGTCTTTCCTTTTCAAAACATATACTTATAGATACTTCAAAATCATCATAACTTCATAACATCTAGCATGCATAAAGAACATAGTTTGCAAGCATTCAGAGTATTTAACATGAGCATACACAATAATCATAAAAGTCTTTCCTTTTCAAAACATATACTTATAGATACTTCAAAATCATCATAACTTGTTTGGGGGCCCTGTTAAGTACCACATAATGCGCGTTCCCTAGTAGGCTGGGGTAGCGAGCCACCAGTCCTACTAGAGCAAGACCTCTTACGTCTTACCAGGGCAAGACCTCTTACGTCTTCTTATGTCCCTATGGATTTGATTAACGACCTCCTGACGGGTCGGGTACTTAACCTCTTGCAAAGTAAAATACTTAATTCCTTTCTTTTCTTGTCATAATATAAAGAATGCTCTTGATCCCCAACATAAAAAGGGAAGCATCTTAATCT
This sequence comes from Wurfbainia villosa, assembly GCA_025175895.1. NCBI lineage: Eukaryota > Viridiplantae > Streptophyta > Magnoliopsida > Zingiberales > Zingiberaceae > Wurfbainia > Wurfbainia villosa. The sequence goes on along the minus strand of CM046003.1, from coordinate 78,029,730 downwards.
TATCTTATCATAAGGAGAGCTCTTGATCCCTACTTGAAAGGGAAGCATCTCCATTTTATCTTATCTTAAGGAGAGCTCTTGATCCCTACTTGAAATGGAAGCATCTCCATCTTGTCATAAGGAGAGCTCTTGGTCCCTACTTGAAAGGGAAGCATCTCCATCTTATCATGAGGGCAAATGCATTCATAACATAAGAGTACCCTTAAGGGGTCCTAAAGTATAAACATGTTCATCATACAAGCATATTTCGTGGCACATTACATCATAAATATGAAGCATATTTTCCTTGGCATATTCATGGCATATTAAATCACAAAAACATGTTCATCACCTAAGCATATTTCATGGCACATTACATCCTCAACATGTAGCATGTTTCCTAAGCATATTCAAGGCATATTAAATCATAAAACATGTTCATCACCTAAGCCTATTTCATGGCACATTACATCATAACATGAAGCCTATTTCCTTGGCATAATCATGGCATATTAAATCACAAAACATGATCCACATCTAGGTATGTTTCATGGCATACTATATCATAATCATGTTCATCACCTAAGCTTATTTCTTATTGCATTGAATCATAACCATATACATCACACAAGCATAGTTCATGACATATAAACAAACAAAACCACACCCTTAGCACAACTACATGTGGGGGGGGGGGGGTGTTTTCATGAAACCCTAACCCTAAAACCATGGGTTGGCCGAATCTTGTAAGGGGCTTGAGCTTGGGTTTTGTCCCCTAAAGTTCACTCATGAAGCCTTATAACTAATCATAGCATCATTAGAGATATTTTCATGCAACCCTAACCCTACTTCCATTGGTTGGCCGAATCTTGTAAGGTTAGATCCTTGGACTTTTGTCCCCTAAAATTCATTCATAAGCATTATTACTTACCCTAGTGTCATTAGGAACATTTTCATGAAACCCTAACCCTAATTATATGGGTTGGCCGAAACATGGAATGGGTTCAAACTTTAGGTTTTGTCCCCTAAAGTCCATTCGTCAAGCATTATTACTTAACCTACTGTCATTAGTAACATTTTCATGCAACCCTAGCCCTAATTATATGGGTTGGCCGAAACATGGAATGGGTTCAAGCTTAGGTTTTTTCCCCTAAAATTCATTCATAAGCATTATCATGGCCTAACCTCACAAGAGGGAGTTGTCATAACAAAACCCTAACCCTAAAAGGCCTTGGTGGCCGAAACCTATAAGGGCACCAAGTTGGAATTTTTGTCCTTTAAAAGGTCCTATAGTGAGCATACATCCTATAGAAGTTTCCTAGAAACATTTTCATGAATCTTATCCCAAGAAAACTTGATTGGCCGAAACCTACAAGGGCTACAACTTCATCGTTCTTACATGAAATTTAACTTACGAAACTAATACACTACAGGTGAGGGGAAACTTACATCCTTCGCTTTGCTTGAGAGATGACCTAATGGGAGTCACCTAGCTTTATCCTAGCTTGAAGGGGGGTCTCGGCCAAAGGAAGAAGAAGGGGGGGTTGGTTTCGGTGAGGATGAAGAGGAGAGGAAGAAAATGGCAAAAAGGAAACTTCCTTCTTCTTTATAAAGGGAGGAAGAGAAGTTTCTCTTTTCTTTGTCATGCCTCTTCACTTACCCTTCTTCCACTTATCTACAAATTCCCCTCTTCCTCTAATGATATAATTCTATTGGGCTTATGGTTAGTGGGTGCATCTATAGGGCTTGGCTATCTCTAGAGGTTTGGGGTTCAATTCCTAGGCTTTGCATCTTTTTTTTTCTTTTGGCTTATTTTCTTTTATTTTTCCCAAAAAAACCCACATAAAGCCTATCATCATAAAGCCAAAATTCTCGTAAAATTGCTAGAAATTTTACGGGCGTTACATCGAGGATTTAAACTATTTCAAATGGATGTTAAGTTAGCGTTCTTGAATGGATTTATCATGGAAGAGGTTTACATTAGCCAACCACCCAGATTTGAGAGTCTAGACAAACCCGACCATGTTTTTAAACATAGAAAAGACTTATAAGAACTAAAACAAGCTCCTAGAGCTTGGTATGAAAGACTTTCAATTTATCTCAAGTCTAAGGGGTTTAGTCAAGGCTTAGTCGATCTAACCTTGTTTGTAAAATCCTTAGGAAAAGATAAATTTATTGCCCAAATATATGTAGATGACATAATTTTTGGAACTACCAATACAACTTTATTAGATGAGTTCATCTCACTAATGGAAAGTGAGTTCGAAATGAACTTAATAGGAGAACTAACCTTTTTCTTAGTCTTACAAATTAAAAAAAAACTAGAGAAGGTATCTACCTACACCAATGAAAATATGCTAAGGAATTAATTAAGAGATTTGAAATGCAAAATGCTAAGGAAATTAACACACCAATGGAAACTAATGTGAATATAGGAGAAGACTTAGAAAGAAAACTAATTGATTTAAAATACTATAGGAGCACGATAGGTAGCCTTCTATACTTAACTGTGAGTCGGCCTCATATACTCTTCACAGTAAGTATTTGTGTGAGATTCCAATCTTGTGCTAAAGAGTCACACCTAATGCTAGTCAAACGCATCTTTCGATACCTTAAAGGAACACTAAACATAGGAATTTGATACCCTAGGTCTAATGAGTTCGAACTAGTCGGCTTCTCCGATTCAGATTATGTTGGTAGTAAACTCGATAGAAAGAGCATGAGTGATTGTTGCCAACTCCTAGGCTCGAGTCTAGTTAGTGGTGTAGTAGAAAGCAACATTGTGTTGCCTTATCTGCCACCGAAGCTGATTAGGTTGCGATGGGTGAGTGTGTAGCTTAACTCCTTTGGATGAAGCACACTCTTCAAGACTTCCAATTAAACTTTAGTAACACTAAAATTTTCATAGACAACATTAGTTCCATTAACCTAACTAAGAATCCAATTTGTCACTCTAGGACTAAACACATAGAGGTTAAAAACAATTTCATTCGAGAACACGTAATAAATGGAACAATACAACAATATGTTTAGTCGAAATCGAACCTAGCAGATATCTTCACCGAACCCTTACATGAAGCAGAGTTTAGTCTGCTTAGATGGAAATTAGGAATGTGCATAATAGAGTATGACTCAACTCTTATATTTTTCTTATATACTCGATTTTTTTCGTGCTACATGGAACTAGCTAAGGATTTACCTTAGAAAGTAGGCACCTATAGATTTAAGGAGCCAACACATCTCACAATACATAGGTCTAATGTGTTTGTGTACTGAGCCACATAGATGGTGTTGGACTATCCGAGCCGCAAAAACCACTTTTTGCGTTGGAAACCTCTAAGCCGCCCACGGATCCATGTGAAGATATATAAAATAAATTCATGTACGTGTTATGGAAACCTAGATCTACCTTAGATCTACATGATGAGAGTGTTACCCTCGTAGCGGCGCCTTCGCTTATACCGCTGGGTCCAAACGCTGCCGGATCTCAAAGAGTGTCAAGTGTACACTTCTCTACAAGTATCCACACGAACAAATGGTGGAGAAGACACCTTAGAGTGTGCTAGCACCCTTGAGGAATCTCGGCAAGAAGAGGATGAGGGAGAGAGCCATCATCGATCTAACCATCTCCATAAGAGTCCTATTCCTTCACTCTACTACACCATTCTGCTGGAGGTGTGCCAGGTGCAGACAATGGGGATTGAATCCCAGCCTCTGAAAAGTAATTCCTAAACACCCCCAAGAGGTACTCACCACCACGATCAGATCGTAGTGTCTTGATACTATTTCCTTGACATTTCTCCACATCATCCTTGAATTCTTTGAACTTGTCAAAGCATTCAGACTTGCAATGCATCAAGTAAATGTATCCATATCTCGAATAATCGTCTATAAAGGAGACAAAATATTCAAAACCACCTCTAGCCTAGATAGACATAGGACCACACAAATCAGAATGAACCAATTCCAACACATCTTTAGCTCTATACCGCTTGGCCTTAAAAGGCCTCTTGGTCATTTTACCCTATTTGCATCGTGGGAGCTTTTGGTTCAAGTGTATATAAATTTCCTATCAATGCACGAAAACAAATAATCTCCTTATTCCTTTTTATAACCACTCTGTCATTAAAAGAAATAGAATATCCATCCATAAATAATTTTGAAACTGAAATCAAATTCTTTCTAAATAAAGGTACATAATGGGAATTTTTAAGAACTAAAACTTTATTCCTCTCAAAAAAAAAATAAACATCTCCCATAGCAACAGCCGCCACCTTCGTGGCATCGCCCAAGTATACGGTAATCTCCCCCTCAACTAGTCATCTAGTTCCCTGGAACCCCTGCAAAGTATTGCAGACATGATCAGTGGCTCCCGTATGTACACACCAGGTGCCGGTAGATAACACCGTTAAACATGTTTCAATGACTAGACCAAAAGATATACCTTTGTTATGCTTCCGGTTGGGGCAGTCCTTCTTCTAGTGTCCAGTCTGCTTGCAAGTGAAGCACTTGCCTTTCGACTTCTTTGCTCCTCCCTGAGTTCCTCCCGCCACCTTTGCCCCAGCTTGTTTCTTCTTCTTCTTGCCTTTCGGCTTAGAAGCAGAAACCTTTTGGGCAATCATGGCCTGTGCCTGAGCACTCTGACGAAAAAGTCCCTCTGTCGCCTAGAGTTCTGTCAGAAGCTCCGCCAACGAATACAACCTTTTATTCATGTTGTAGTTCAGGCCAAAGTGCTCAAAACTCCTAGGTAGAGACTAGAGAATGATATCGACCTGGGTTTTCCCATCGATCTCAGCTCCGAGGACTTCTAGCTCATTCAAATTAGCCATCATCTTGAGAACATGATCACTCACAGGTGTTCCCTCGATCATGGTGGTCGTCATCAAGTTCCTCATGGCTTCCTTCCTTGTAGCCCAATTCTGGTGTCCGAAAAGCTCTTTGAGATTGAGCATCATGTCATAAGTAGTGGGCATGGCTTGATGCTGATGTTGTAGTACATTTGACATAGATGCCAAAATGTAACTGTTGGTGCAATCGGCCCAGGTCACGATTGACCAGGACTCGAGTTTGACTCGAGTGATGTTTTGATGTTTGACAAAGTATGTTTGACAAAGTATGTTAGACATAGGATTGACATTGATGTTTGACATTAATGTCGGTTAATATGTTGGGGAGATTGTTTATACAATCGACCCAGGTTATAATTGACCAGACTCGAGTTTGACTCGAGGGAGACTTTGGTGGTTGACTAGGGTTGACCATGTGTTTATGGGAAAGTCCAAGTCATGGGTACTTGGCATGGAAAGTCCAAGTGGGACACTAGGCATTTGGGAAAGTCCATGTCTTGAGTACTTGGCATGGGAAGTCCAAGCATGGGTCTTGGCAAATGAGAAGTCCAAGCATGGGTCTTGGCAAATGGAAAGTCCAAGCATGGTCTTGGCATGGAAAGTCCAACATGGGTTGGCAAGGGAAAGTCCAAGCTTGAGTCTTGGTATTTGGGAAGTCCAAGGGGATTGATATTGGCGGCGTAAAGTCCAAGCGGAGTCTTGGCAGCGTAAGTCCAATGTGCCTTGGCGGTGAACACACCGTTAGCATGACATAGCCGATGGAAGCACCGGGAAGCTAGCGCGATGGATGAACAAGTCATGGATGACTTGGAGGGATCCGAGAGGCGTGAGGCTGATGGAGGTGGCTAGAAGGCTTAGGTCTAGGCTAAGGGTGGTCTAGCAAGTATGGGGGCACCATACTTGGGTTAAAACCTCATTCTTGAGGTTGGCAGTCGACTGGCATTATGGCCGGTTCGACTGCCAGGAGTCGACTCGAGTTCGACTGCCGTTTGAGAGCTTTTAGGGCTCTGGCAGTCGACTGCCAGTCGAGTGTCGAGCACAGAACGCTCCGTAGCCGACTGGGCAGTCGACTACGGGCGTTGGCAGTCGACTGCCAATGTTGGCAGTCGACTGGTGAGAGTCCCGTTGGAACTTGTCCAACGTGGATTGAGCCGTTGTCTCACAGCTACAGTGTTGGCGCTGATCGGTGATTTATGGCCGATCGCCAGTGAAATCCAGCCCGACACGAGATAAAAGGAAGCTGTTCGTGGAGATTGCGGCATCAGTTCTTGGGAAGCTTTCTTGAGGCGATTTGAAGGCGATTTGCAGGTGCATTTCAGGGCCCTTCAACCTCATCCAAGCAACCAACAAGCAAAGCGCTCAAACCCTAGTTTTGTAAAGTGTTCTTTACATTTCCTTTGTATTTGCTTGTATTTCTTTAGATTATTGTTGTAATCTTGTGTACGAGGTTTCTCCACCTCCGACTTGTTGTCGAGAAGGAGTTTATTGATTAGTGATTGCATTGGCATCGCTAGAGCTCGTTAGAGCTCAATCCGTGGAGTAGGAACCGTGTGGTTCCGAACCACGTTATATGATCGTGTTGTGATTGTGTGTCTTGTTGTATTTATTTGTTATTACTATTCCGCTGTGCTAACAAGATTGTAGACACGATCAAACGCGAAAGAATTCCATCTACGTACGGTTACACGCTATTCACCCCCCCTCTAGCGCCGTCAAATCTCCAACAAGTGGTATCAGAGCCTGGTGGCTCTTCAACGGATTAACAACCGGGAGCAATACGCTAGAGGGTAAAGATGGAATTTCAAGACAAGCTAGGTTGGGACATCAACACACCGGTCCCTTATTCATTCTATGGACGAGAAGGATTCAATTCTTGGAAGGCGAGAATTGAAGAGTTTTTGATGATGAGAGACCTTGAGGAATGGTCCGCCTTGATGGAAGGATTTGAGTATCCTAAGGGACCAAAGGGAGGGTTTCTCAAGAAGAAGAAATGGAGTGAGGAGCAACTCCGGCAATTCGAGAAAAATAAGAAGGTAATCAAATTTATATTTGATCTAATTCCAAATGAATTTTTGTGTAGTTTAGGTGAATGCATGGATGCTAAGGAGCTATGGAGCGATTTGGCAAAGCTCCATGAAAGCCCATCAATGGTCCAAGAGGAAGAGACCGAAGAGGCTAATGCATCATCCTCGCAAGGAAGTGAGGATTTGGAGGTTGATAGGGAATCAACTTCCGGATCGGTAGAAGAGGTGGAAGAAGTGGAAGAAGTATCCACTTATAGAATTGAGGAGGAGAGACCATCCTCAACACCGGAACAATACCAAGAAGCTTCGACATCCGGACAAGATGAAGAAACCCAAAATTTAACTCCGGCACCTACCACCGAACTAGGTAACTCAAACACATCAATCTCAAATAAAAATAAAATTATGTGTTTTGAGTGTAGGGAATTTGGGCATTACAAGAGCAAATGCCCAAAGAAGATTAGGAAAGCTCCACCGGCTCCAAAAGTTAAGGATGTTGGTTCCCCAAGTAACAAGAGCAAGGAGCACATCATATGCTTCAAATGCAATGCAAAAGGACATTATCGGAGTCAATGTCCTAGGGGGAAGAAGAAGGAACAAGTTGAAGCATCACAAGTAGGGGGAGCCTCTAGGGCAAACCCTAAGGTATATTTAAACAATGCTCATTACTTAAATTTCAGTAAAAAGCATGCTAGAAATAATTTTAGCAATCTTGCTATTTATCACAAAGAGCATGTTAGACATAAGGAATTTTGTCTAGGAGCTAAAAGTATTCACTTAGATAATAGGAAGAAATTTGGGACTAATGTCCCTAAAAACAATTTATCTAAGGACAAACCTAGGCCAAATGTCCCTAGAAAAACCATACCTAGGGAATCAATTAGGAAAATACAAGATCATCTAGGTTTTAACCCTAAATGGACTAGGCATATGCCTAGGAAGTCCAATGCCCATAATCTAAATCAAAACTCTAAAATTGGGCAATTAGAAAAGGAAAATCAAGTCTTGAGGTCAAGGCTTGAAAAATTAGAAAAGACCCTCAACATTATGCAAAATCAATTTAAAGGGTCTAATGATCAAAGTCAAAGGTCCAAAAGTCAAAGTCAACACCAAGGACCTAAGAGTCAAAAGTCAACCAAAGGCAAGCAAGGTTTGGGTCACAAACATAAGCCCAAGGTGGCTTATCATAGTGTCCCATTAGATTATGGAACACTAACTAGGTCTAGGAAGACCAAGGTCAATAGGGAAGTCATCCCTAGAGTTGACCAAAGGATATGCCTAGTGGCTAGAGTTTCTAGGAAACCTAAGGTGGCCACTAAGAAGGTTGTTAGGGAGGCAATCCCTAAGGTTAACCTAGGCAAGACCCAAATGACCAAGGCTAATAAGCCTAGGAAGGTCATTAGGAAGGTATCTAGGGAAGTTATCCCTAAGGAATATCTAAGTAACCCTAGGAGTTCAAATCGTTTTTGGGTTCCTAAGAGCGTGATTGATTCACGCTAAGATGAGTTTAGAGTGTGCCAACCTTGATTGGATGGGTAGTTAACTCAACCATGATAAAGGTGGCACTTTAGGATATTTTCAAGGTTATGGTCACCTTGGAAATATATTTGAGCTATAATCCTAAAAGTTTTTAGGATGTGCCAATATTACTTGAGAAGTTTGATAAAATGATCAAAATTGGCACAATTTAGGTTTAGAGGTTAGTGTGCCATTTTGGGTTTTTGGCACACTTGGGAGAAAACTAGAAATATGGCAAAATATAATTAATTATATGAAATGGCAATTAATATTAAAATTTAGGTATTACTATACCTATATATTTTATATGTCATGCTTTGTTTTTATATAACATGCCATGACATCATGCTTATTTTTTTAATCATTCTATATGTCATGTTCATGTTTAGGATTTAGGTAAATGTCATGTGGTTTTAGATCTTATTTTATGCCATGACATCATGATTATGAGCATATGCTTATTTATATCATCGTTAATGTCATAATCATTCATGCATTTAAGAAAATTTGATTAAAATTGATTTAAGGACTATGGCATGACTTGGAGTCCCATTTATAAGGGAATCAAGTAGAGTTGCCTTAGAAAACTGCATGAAACCCTAGTTTAGGGAGAACAAAACCCACATCTCACATCCAATTGACATGTATGTGTATTTATACACCCTAGATACATGTGAGATGCTAGGATATGAGTTGAGTTCAAGGTGCATAGTTTTTGCATCTAGTTGAACCAAAACTCATCTAATTTTATTGGTGGATCATTGAGAAAGCTTGTGTACAAGTCATGTACTTAGAGCCCAAGGAATATGATCCAAAATAAGGTTTTGAAATCATTTTAAAATCAATTTAGAAAACCTTGGTGAAGTCTATCTTTTGATAGCAATCACCATTGATGAAGTTGATACAAAATAGGGCCAAAACATTGAAAATTTCAATGGTTTTGAGTTTTGTATCAAACTCACTATTTTATGAGTAAAATATTTTTCAAACATTTTTCACCCATTATTTTAGTCATAAGTATTATACGTATCAAATTTAGTGATTTTTCGATATACGTATAATTAGGAGAATTTATGATCGCAATTGATACCACGTATGGCGGCTGATCGATCGGTCGATCCGCTGTGTCTGATTTTGGGGTTAACAAGGTTTGTTTAGCCCATTTTCAGCTATGGTAAAGGTTCCTAACCACTCCTAACCCTAGGATATGCTTTGGGAAGCATTATGAAGGGTGAAAATCCATTGGATATGGATTAGGAGTTGTGTTAGGTCAAAGTATCAAATTTAGGGTGAGTAAAAGTTCTATGTTGAACTTAGAACCTTAATTTTGATGGTTTAGAGTTCCTATTGGCTTAGGGGCTTTCCAAGAACATTGTTGGTGCAATGGTCAAGGGGGAGGTATCCATCTTGGGATGATGGATGTTTTTTTATGGGGAGAATGTTATCAATTGAAAATTGATGGGTGTTTGATACCCAATTTGGAAATTGGGAGAGTGAGATAGGAGTGCCTCTCTTGAGTGATATGGGACTTATCACTAGGAAGATGGTAGGCATCCTAGGTATTTTTGATTAAGGGGAGATTGTAAGATCTCATTGGGACATGAGACATTGACCTCCTTGAGAGATAACCTTTGATGTTAGTCAAAAAGGGGGAGAATGTTTGGGAGAACATTTGATTTACATTTTCACTTAAATGTTTGGGAGAACATTTGGTGAGTGTTTACCAATTTGGGATAATTGGTAAGGGATTTGAGTTAGTGTTCTAACTCATGATTTGATTGGTTTTGTCAAACATCAAAAGGGAGATTGTTGGTGCAATCGGCCCAGTCCTGATTGACGGGACTCGAGTTTGACTCGAGTGATGTTTTGATGTTTGACAAAGTATGTTAGACATAGGATTGACATTGATGTTTGACATTAATGTCGTTAATATGTCGGGAGATTGTTATACAATCACCCAGTGTTATAATTGACTAGACTTTAGTTTGACTCGAGGGAGACTTCGTGGTTGACTAGGGCTGACCATGTGTTTATGGGAAAGTCCAAGTCATGGGTACTTGGCATGGAAAGTCCAAGTGGGACACTTGGCATTTGGGAAAGTCCAAGTCTTGAGTACTTGGCATGAGAAGTCCAAACATGGGTCTTGGCAAATGAGAAGTCTAAGCATGGGTCTTGGCAAATGGAAAGTCCAAGCATGGGTCTTGGCATAGAAAGTCCAACATGGGTTGGCAAGGAAAGTCCAAGCATGGTCTTGGCATTTGAGAAGTCCAAGGGGATTGATATTGGCGGCGTAAAGTCCAAGCGGAGTCTTGGCGGCGTAAGTCCAATGTGCCTCGTGAACACACCATTAGCATGACATAGCCGATGGAAGCACCGAAGCTAGCGCGATGGATGAACAAGTCATGGATGACTTGAGGGATCCGAGAGGCGTGAGGTCGATGGAGGTGGCTAGAAGGCTTAGGTCTAGGCTAAGGGTGGTCTAGCAAGTATGGGGCACCATACTTGGGTTAAAACCTCATTCTGAGGTTGGCAATGACCGCATTATGGCCGGTTCGACCGCCAGAGTCGACTCGAGTTCGACCGCCTGCTAGAGAGCTTTAGGTTCGGCAATGATCGCTCATGGGAGCAGCCGATCGATGTCGACGGCTGATTGATGATCGACGCAATCGCTAAGGATGGCAATGATCACGGCCGAAAGTTGCGAGCATTAGACGCCCGTAGCCGATCGGGCGCCGATTACACGGGCAGCGCCGATCGCCAATGTTGGCAATGATCGGTGAGAGTCCCGCTGGAACTTGTCCAACGTGGATTGAGCCGTTGTCTCACAGCTAGTTGGCAATGATCGGGTGATTTATGGCCCGACCGCCAGCGGAAATCCACCGACGCGAGATAAAAGGAAGTCGTTCGTGGAGATTGCGATCGTTCTGGGAAGCTTTGAGGCGATTGAAGGCGATTTGTGTGCATTTCAGGGCCCTTCAACCTCATCCAAGCAACCAACAAGCAAAGCGCTCAAACCCTAGTTTTGTAAAGTGTTCTTTACATTTCCTTTGTATTTGCTTGTATTTCTTTAGATTATTGTTGTAATCTTGTGTACGAGGTTTCTCCACCTCCGACTTGTTGTCGAGAAGGAGTTTATTGATTAGTGATTGCATTGGCATCGCTAGAGCTCGTTAGAGCTCAATCCGTGGAGTAGGAACCGTGTGGTTCCGAACCACGTTATATGATCGTGTTGTGATTGTGTGTCTTGTTGTATTTATTTGTTATTACTATTCCGCTGTGCTAACAAGATTGTAGACACGATCAAACGCGAAAGAATTCCATCTACGTACGGTTACACGCTATTCACCCCCCCTCTAGCGCCGTCAAATCTCCAACAGTAACATCACGCCATTTCATCAACCTTAATCCACTTCTTATAACTCTCCTTCTCCTTTTCCCTAGAATCATCCGCAGGCTTAGAAGGGCACTCTTCGAGGAGTACATATTTTGATTCCTCAGTAGTTAAGACAATGTCAAGATTCCTCTTCCAATCAACATAATTGGGTCCAGTAAGTTTATATTCTTTCAATATTACAGCAAGCGGGTTGAAAGTAATTTTGAAAAAACCTAAGAATCACATAGATCAAAACATTATAATTCAAAAAATTATTGATTCCTAAAACAATAAAATTTTAAAATCAACCAACACCTCAAAACACCGAGAATATTGCATGCCACAATAGTGTGGATGTATACGAATTCTACATTTATAAGAGGAGGTTTTACCCATTAATTTTACTATCTTGTCAACCTAACTTTTTGACAAATAAAATTAATAGTTGGTTCCTCTTCAGCCCTACAAATAAAATCAGTGACTCTGATAGGGAGGATACTTCTATTTGTATCTAAGTGTTCACCATTACTTGGTACCAAGGTAATTATCTCGGGTTATGTGCCTTCCAATGAGGAAGTACACACCCTCCTTAATAATTTCCTATAACTATATTCGACCCTGTGTTCTACAAACAAACACATCCGATGGGGAGTAAGGCACTCAGAGCCGACGCACAAGTTTTTTTGCATCACATGTCAAATCGTAATGGAGGCCATGGGAATTTATAAAAATATCCAACTTGAAGGGTTTTGCTTATCGAGTCCGTGAGGGGAAACTTCGCTTCCCACAACACCTTGGTTGTTTGTTCATGGCGATCCCATCGATGTCCCCAAATTAAAAAATTTAATCCTAGACAAAAGGGATTGCCCAAACAATCAAGTCATCGTCGTGTTATTCCTTTAGAGAGGTCACTTGAACAAACTCGTTGTTCAAGCGACCATCCTCTATTCTACGAGTAGCCGCGGAATAGACGATGTACGGATCGCCGGTTTTTGTATTTATGTTCGGGATCCAAGTATTATTTAGCCACAAACAGCTTTATATCATGCTCATAATTGAATAACAAATACAAACATGTAACATATAAAAATTAGAGAATCGATATACCTCTCAATCTTCTAATGTATGACCTTCCTCCTTTCGGACGTCGTGTGGGCGACGATCTACCAAAAGTTGAAGCTCCTAGATTGCAAATCTTCCTTCCTTGCTCTTCCAAAGCAAGAGGAAGAATAGAAACAAGGTTCTTCTTCTTTTTATAGCCAACCAACAAGCAACCAAGGGAATCCTTGTCGCCGACCAACAAGGAGAAGGGGATAATGATGGAAACCGGCCAAGACATCAAGGAAAACCCCTAAGTCTTGTTTCCACCACTCAAGGAGAAAAGAAGAGAGTCTTTTGGCCGCTGACCAAGGGCTTGAAAAGTGCTAGAAAAGGTGCTAGACGCTGGCCAATGGAGGAGGAAGAAGAAAGGAAAAACTTCCTTATTTGGTGCCGCCCAAGCCTCCAAAACCCTAAACCTCCAAACCCTAATCCTATCTCAATTAGGACTCCTCTTTGTTGCCGCCCACCCCTTGCCCTCCTTTTATAGAGTTAGGGATAAGCCATGATTTAATCTCCTCCATTGGTTCTAGGGATTTAATCTCAATCGTCGGATCTAGAGATTTAATCTCAACCGTCAGATCTAGAGATTTAATCTCGACCATTGGATCTAAGCTTCATGAGATGTTAATAGACTACATTAGGGACGATGAGGAGGAGTTGGATCTTGGCCACCCATGGATCAAGCCCACATAAAGTCCGATCTACTAATGATAATCCAATCCACTAAAGGATTATCATTGATCTACCTCACCAACTCCCATATGATAATATGGGCTCCATATATTATTTGTACATTTTCTCCCTGTGTTTATGATCTCGAATGTCCATCGATTAATTAATTTACTGACCATTAATTAATCAACATCTAACTCCATGAGTACTACCAATCAACCTTTTCATTGTAGCGCCCGCCCTTATCTGCTCTCAGGGCGGCGCTACTTTAGTCTATATATTTTTTTTTTATTAGCATACTACATATGGATCCGTTCAAAGTCTACATGCTTAAACAGGTTATCATAACTGAAACCTTCTTTGGCACATGCATCACCTATCTTATTCATCATTAGCATGACCACATATCTTATCTCATTTCATAACATGCATAACGAAAGGATTCGTTCATGAGTTCTAACATATCGAACCTCTTAAATAAAGGGATACTCATTAAACACAAGTCTTATAAGCGGAAGCAATGTCTTAAATTGTTCTTAGAGCATATAAATATAAGCAGATAGTGAAGGGTCTTCTTCCACCATGCCACTATCACACACGCACATGGCCCCTCCCGCCACTTCCTCTAGTGCATTTCCTTTATCTGCAGATATGGACAACATAAACTATAAGCATATAGCTTAGTAAGATCCTTGCCTACTCACAAAAGCCATGATTTCATCAAACTATTAGAACATGAGCATGCCGCATAGAAATGACCTAAGCATTTCATAGCAACACTAATCAACAACATATCCGTAATAGTACAAAAAGAACTAAGCATGGCATAGAATTGTTCATAAGGTGTTAAGCATAATTAATCTAAGCAGGCATACTTTGAACATGAGCGTTATAACGCATAAACTAAGCATGCATGAAAGACGATTCATAAGCGCTTTAAAACTTAACAATAAGCATTCCTAACCTAAGCCTTCAGAATAACATACATCTTAATCCTACATAAAGTACATAGGTACGAACATTCTTCAAAGTAACCATAACCATTCATCAGAAAATCCAAACATGCATAAAGGACGAATCATAAGCATTTGGTTAACTTGAACATAAACATTTGTAATAACATAAACCCTAATCATGAAGGAACATAATCGCAAGTATTCTTAACCTTACCCATAACCTTCACCACATCATAAATTCTAAACTAGCATAAAGTACATAGTCAGATACTTAGACTTAACTCTAAACATCATAACTTCATAACATCTAGCATGCATAAAGAACCTAGTTCGTAAGCATTCAGAGCATTTAACATAAGCATACACAATATCATAAAAGTCTTTTTTTTTCAAAACATATACTTATAAATACTTCAATATCATCATAACTTCATAACATCTAGCATGCATAAAGAACCTAGTTCGTAAGCATTCAGAGCATTTAATATAAGCATACACAATATCATAAAAGTCTTTTCTTTTCAAAACATATACTTATAAATACTTCAATATCATCATAACTTCATAACATCTAGCATGCATAAAGAACCTAGTTCGTAAGCATTCAGAGCATTTAACATAAGCATACACAATATCATAAAAGTCCTTTCTTTTCAAAACATATACTTATAAATACTTCAATATCATCATAACTTCATAACATCTAGCATGCATAAAGAACCTAGTTCGTAAGCATTCAGAGCATTTAACATAAGCATACACAATATCATAAAAGTCCTTTCTTTTCAAAACATATACTTATAAATACTTCAATATCATCATAACTTCATAACATCTAGCATGCATAGAGAACCTAGTTCGTAAGCATTCAGAGCATTTAACATAAGCATACACAATATCATAAAAGTCCTTTCTTTTCAAAACATATACTTATAAATACTTCAATATCATCATAACTTGTTTGGGGGGGCCCAGGTTAAGTACCACATAATCGCGCTCCTAATAGGTCAGTAGCGAGCCACCACCCTATTAGAGCAAGACCTCTTACGCCTTATGAGGGCAAGACCTCTTACGCCTTCTTGTGTCCCTATGGATTTGATTAACCACCACCGACGGCCTCGGGTACTTAACCTCTTGCAAAGTAAAATACTTAATTCTTTTCTTTTCTGGACATAATATAAAGAATGCTCTTGATCCCCATCATAAGAAGGGAAGCATCTTGATCTTATCTTGACATAAGGAGAGCTCTTGATCCCTACTTGAAAGGGAAGCATCTCCATCTTATCTTATCATAAGGAGAGCTCTTGATCCCTACTTGAAAGGGAAGCATCTCCATCTTATCTTATCATAAGGAGAGCTCTTGATCCCTACTTGAAAGGGAAGCATCTCCATCTTAGTCATTTTATAAGGACACATGCATTCATAACATAAGAGTACCCTAAAGGGGTCCTAAAGCATAAACGTGTTCATCACATAAGCATGTTTCATGACACATTGCATCGTAAACATGAAGCATATTTCCTAAGCATATTCATGACATATTAAATCACAAAAAATGTTCTTCACCTAGGTATATTTCATGGCACAATACTCCATAAACTTGAAACACATTCCCGAAACATATACATGGCATATTACTTCACACACAACATGTTCATCACGGCATATTACATGGCACATTACATCATAACATGAAGCATATTTCCTAAGCCTATTCATGGCATATTAAATCGTAAAACATGTTCATCACATAGCCTAATTTCATGTTGCATTGAATCATAACATATTCATCACCCAAGCATAGTTCATGTCATATTAAAAACTATACACATAGCACAATTACATATAGGGTGTTTTCATGAAACCCTATGGGCTGGCAGAAGAGGCAGAAACTTGTAAGGGGCTCAAGCTTGGTTTTGTCCCTAAAATTCATTCATAAAGCATTATAACCTAGCTTAGCATCATGAGGATATTTTCATGCCACCTAACCCTAGTTACCTAGGGTGGCCAAAACCTATAAAGGGGCTCAACTAGGGTTCTTGTCACCTAATATTCATTCATGAGCACTATAACTTATTCTAGTGTCATTAGAACCATTTTCTTGCAACCCTAACCTAGATAGATGAGTTGGCGAACCATGGAATGGGTTCAACTAGGGTTCTTGTCACCTAATATTCATTCATGAGCACTATAACTTATCCTAGGGTCATTAGAAACATTTTCTTGCAACCCAAACCCTAATTATATGAGTTGGCGAAACTTGTAATGGGTTCAACTTAGGTTTAGTCCCTAGAATTCATTCCTAAAGCCTTATCATGGCCTAACCTCATAAGGGAGTTTCCATAAAACCTAACCCTAAAAAGCCTTGGTAAACCCATAAGGGCACCAAGTTAAAATTTTGTCCCCTAAAAATTCCTATAGTGTGCATACAACCTATAGGAGTTCCTAGCATCATTTTCATGAATCTTAGCCCAAAAACTTAATTGGTGAAACCTACAAGGGCTACACTTCATCTTTCACGAGAATTTAACCTCTGAAGCAGATACACTTTGCGGGTGAGGGAAATCTTACATCCTTCGCTTTGCTTGGGGAGATGACCTAATGGAGGTCACCTAGCTCTCTCCTAGCTTGCAAGGGCTCTCGGCCAAAGGAAGAAGAAGAGAGCTTGGGGTTTGGTGAGAATGAAGAGAAGAGGAAGAAGGAAGGAAGAAGTGGCCAAGTGGAACTTCTCTCTTCTTTATAAAGGGAGGAAGAGAAGTTTCTCTTCTCTTTGTCAAGCCTCTTCATTTACCCTCCTCCCATTTATCTATAGGTTCCCCTTTTCCTCTAATGATATGATTCTATTGGGGGGATGGGTTGTGGGTGCATCTATAAGGCTTGGCTCTCTCTAGAGGTGGGGTTCAATTCCTAGGCTTTGCATCTCTTTTTGGCTTATTTTCTTTTATTTCTCCAAAAGGCCTACATAAAGCCCATCATCATCATAAAGCCAAAAATTCTCGTAAAATTGCTAGAATTTCACGGTTACAATCCTCATACCTTGTAAAAGTTTCATCCTCGAAACTTAAAACAATTCCGGTACTTCGCCTCATGTCCTCCTCTCGTTCCCAAGTGTAGCTTCCTCATATGTGAATCGCCACAGGACCTTTACTAAGGGCACCTCTTTGTTCCTTAGTCTCTTGACATCTCGATCTAATATTTGGATAGGCCGACTTTCAACACTCAGGTCCTCATGAACGTGTACTGTTTGTGGCTCGATCACTTGGTCCGCACTGGATACGCATTTCTTGAGCATAGAGACATGGAACACGTTGTGTATAGCCGACATCTCTTGAGGCAGCTCCAGCCTGTACGCTACCTTGCCCACCCTCTGCGATATCGGATACGGTCCCACGTAGCGTGGATTCAGTTTACCCTTCCTTCCGAATCTCATCACTCCCTTCATAGGGGTCACTTTGAGGAATACCAGGTCCCCGACTTCGAATTCTAACGGTCTACGCCGCATATCCGCATAGCTCTTTTGTCGGCTCTGAGCAGTTTCGATTCACTGATGGATATTCTGTATAGCGCGGGTGGTATTGTCAATAATATCGGCCTGAAGACCCATTTCCCTCCTTTCACCACCCTCGTACCAACAGATAGGAGACCTGCATCTTCTCCCGTATAGAGCTTCATAGGGTGCCATTCCAATGGTAGCCTGGTAACTGTTGTTGTAAGCAAATTCTGCCAGGCACAAATATCGACACCAGCTCCCCTTAAAGTCTAGAGCACAGTTCAAGAAGATATCTTCCAACACCTGGTTCACTCTTTCCGTCTGACCGTCGGTCTGAGGATGAAACGCAGTGCTGAATCTCAACTTAGTGCCAAGAGCCTTCTGAACACATTCCCAAAAATGGGAGGTAAAACGGCCATCACGGTCAGAAATAATAGCCTTAGGCACTCCATGTAATTTGATAATTTGACATATAATTGAGCTAGCCGCTTCAACCGAATAGGTCATCTTAATTGCCAGAAATGGGCGACTTTGTCAACCTGGCCTATGATTACCCATATAGCATCGTAACCATTTGTTTGTTCGGGTAATCCCGAGATGAAATCCATGGAAATTTCTTCCCATTTCCACTCCACTGAATCAGATTGCAGTAATCCCCGTGTTTCGTGTTCTCGCCTTCACCTTCCGGGCAGTCGACAGTGTTGACGCATCGAGCCACATCCCTTTTCATGCCAGACCACCAAAATTTATCCCTTAAGTCCTGATACATTTTATTAGATCCAGGATGCATGGTATAAGGTGTTCCATGGATTCTCGAGTATCTTCTTAGTAACTCGATCGCTCGGAATGCATAGCGATCCCGGAAGTATAATAATCCGCCATCGGTGATGCGGAATCCATTATCCCTTCCTTCCAAGACTTTTGTTTGAACTTCGATGTCCGAATCACCATCTTGCTTTCCTTTATCGCGTTATAGTCAGGGTGGAAAGTTGCCCAGAAATGATTTCTATTCCGTAATTCATTACTTCCCTTTTCAGGGGTTGAGATAGCATTGATAAGGACATCAAAGCGGCACCGGACTTTCTGCTAAGCGCATCTGCCACCTTGTTGGCCTTTCCTGGGTGATAGAATATCTCACAATCATAATCTTTGACTAGCTCAAGCCATCTGCGTTGTCTCATGTTTAGGTCTTTCTGGGTAAAGAAATATCTCAGACTCTGGTGGTCGATATAAATCCTGCACCGAGCTCCGTATAAGTAGTGTCTCCATATTTTTAGAGCGAACACCACTGCCGCCAGTTCTAAGTCATGGACAGGATAATTTATTTCGTGCTCTTTGAGCTGTCTAGAGGCGTAAGCGATGACCTTGCCGTTTTGCATAAGTACAGCTCCGAGCCCCAGTTTGGAAGCGTCACTATACATATCGAAGCTTCCATTATCTTCAGGGAGAGTCAGAATGGGAGCGCTGGTCAGTCTCCTTTTCAGTTCCGTAAAACTCCTCTCACAGTCCTCAGTCCATTTGTATTGCTTGTCCTTTCTGGTGAGGGTCGCATAGGGCTGCAATTCTAGAGAAGTCCTCTACAAACTTCTAATAGCCTCACTAGCCCGAGGAAACTTCGATTTCACTCGCATTCCTTGGCCTATTCTCTGACCTCAATCTTCATTGGGTCCACCATGATTCCATCTTTAGAGATGACATGACCCAAGAATGACACTTGTTTGAGCCAGAACTCACATTTGGAGAACTTGGCATATAGTTGCTCTTTCTGAAGAATCTGTAGTACTGTCTTCAGGTGTTCGGCATGCTCTTCTCGGTCTCTCGAGTAGATAAGAATATCGTCGATGAAGACGATCACAAATTTGTCGAGGAAAGCCGAGAATACTCGATTCATCAAGTCCATGAACATTGCAGGAGCATTGGTTACGCCAAAGGGCATAACTACAAACTCATAATGTCCGTATCTTGTTCGGAAGGCCGTCTTCGGAATATCGTCTGGCTTTACTTTTACTGGATGATAGCGGATCACGAGATCGATCTTTGAAAAGACAGTAGCTCCCTTCAGCTGGTCGAACAAGTCATCGATCCTGGGAAGGGGGTACCTATTCTTGATGGTTACGTTGTTCAGTGCCCGGTAGTCTATACACATTCGCATAGACCCATCTCTCTTCTTTATGAACAACATCGAGCTCCCCATGGTGAGTGACTAGGACGGATAAATCCCTGGCCAAGTAACTCTTGTAGTTGTTTCTGTAGTTCTTTCAACTCAGTTGGCGCCATTCGGTAGGGTGCCTTGGAGATCGGATTAGTTCCGGGAATTAATTCGATCTCGAACTCAATTTCTCTATCAGGCGGTAACCCAGGTAGGTCATCAGGAAACACCTCCGGATGGTCACGTACCACTCGACATCTTCTATCTTCTCGGTTCTTCGATATGGTATCCACCACATGTGCGAGAAATCCGGTGCATCCGTCTTCTAACATTTTTCGGGCTTTTAGTGCCGATAAGAACTTCTTTGTTCCTTTCTTCGACTCCCCGATAAATTCAAATGAAACTTCTGCTTCGGGTCGGAAGATTACCCTCCATTTACGGCACTCAATTGACGCGCCGTACTTGTGCAGAAAGTCCATGCCCAATATAACATCATAGTCCCACATATCTAGGACTATCGGTCACCATAGAGCTCGCCATGCGAGCCTAATTGGTGTGCGGCGCAGAATATGGGTGGATGGCATCACCTCTCCAGATGGTAACGTCGTTAAAAATTCATAGTCCAAATCTTGGGGATGCCTATCTATCTTTCTTATGAAAGGCGTAGCGATGAATGAATGGGTTGCCCCGGTGTCAAACAAGACAGTAGCGTATTGACTGGAAATAAGTAGCTGACCTGTGACAACCGTCGAGGCACTCGCTACATCTTCTCTGGTGAGGGAGAACACCCTGGCATTTGTCCCAACCGGCGGGGCTTCCAGTCTCCCTTGACTTATTTGATGACCTTCTATCGCCGTGATCCGGTGAAGCCGTGGAGGAGCTCCTGCATCGGACATATCACGTGGCGGTGCTCGAACTCGGGTAGGGCGTGCTATGTGCCCCTCCGTCCCACAGCTTGTAACACTTCCTCGTGCTCTGACGACATTCCCGGATGCTTCTTCCCACATGTAGGACACAGATACCCGGTTTAGGCGGTTTCTGGGCCCTCTTGGGCCATTCCACTGCTTTCTTCTTGCCATCGCGGTCTCTCTTCCAATAGTATTCGAGATTTCTCCTGCTCGCACCTTACTGATCGATCGATGTTGTTCGGTAGTGCTCGTGACTGTGGCACTCTGAACAACTCCTCGGCGATGCTGGGGTCGATTGACTCCGGCCACATTCGTGGCTATCTCCGTCGCAACATTTTCAGCAGAGTCCGATCCTCTCCTCTCGATCGACTAACTCGGGCGTAGGCGTACACCGGCCAACCTTTTCATAGCTTCACTAATCGATAGATCGCCTTGTCGGAACTCGAGAAACTCATCGTAGTGCTTATTTGTGATCCGTCAAAGAACTCCTCAAGAACTCCGATTCAAAATCTATCCACCTCATTTGATTTATTTGTCTCTTCGCTTTGACTCTCTCCACCACATCCTTGCATCCGGAAAGACAACGAGGCACATTTTATCCTTTTCGTGCTCGGGCCAATCCAGAAGCTCCACGATGCTTTCTCTTTTGAACCAGGCTTGGGCATCCCATGGTTCGCCGGCACGAGAGAAATTTTTCGGTTTCGACCTACGCCTGAATCGAGATAGGCTTGCGGACCCGATGGCAAGATTGATTAGCGGTGCTTGCACCATAGTGGTCGTGTTAGGAGTTACGCTCAAGGCCCCCGGGTGGTGCTAGGGTTCCTTGTTGATTCGTGAGAGCATTGATAACCTGTTGCTCTGTGACCGACGTGAGCTCGGTAACTACATGCATCAACCGGTGGGGTGCCGAGTCATTCCTCTAGCACTACGCCTCCCGTGCTCATGTTATCTAAGTGATAAATGAATAATTAATTAAGGTGTTATTATAATTTCTACGCATCTCATATCATAAACAAGGTATTTATAAACATGTAATTCCCATTATATAGTGGTATCTCATATCATCAAGTCGTAAGTATATAGTTCTATTATACTAAAACATGATAAGAGTATTATTTCTATCTAGATCACAAGTGTGATTCCAATCTACTAAGACATGATGAGGTATTATTTCTATCTAGATAGAGTCATTCTTCATTATAAAAGAAACTTCGGTATGCATAAAGTTACTTACTTGGAAATAGCAGGATGGAGGCTTGATGTGTGATAGTGGAAAGGTGAACCGCTCTGATACCACTGTGGCGCGCCCTTATCTGCTCTCGGGCCATTAGTCTATATATTTTTTTTAGCATACTACATATGGATCCGTTCAAAGTCTACATGCTTAACAGTTATCATAATAAATCTTCTTTGGCACATGCATCACCTATCTTATTCATCATTAGCATGACCACATATCTTATCTTATTTCATAACATGCATAGCGAAAGGATTCGTTCATGAGTTCTAACATGTCTTCAACCTCTTAAATTAAGGGATACTCATTAAACACAAGTCTTATAAGCGGAAGCAATGTCTTAAATTGTTCTTAGAGCATATAAATATAAGAGAGATAGTGTAGGGTCTTCTTTCACCATGCCACTATCACACACGCATAACCCTTCACTTACACTCCCTCTAGTGCACTTCCTTTATCTGCGTATATGGACAACATAAACTATAAGCATATAGCTTAGTAAGATCCTTGCCTACTCACAAAACCACGATTTCATCAAACTATTAGAACATGAGCATCTTTGGCATAGAAAATGACCTAAGCATTTCATAGCAACTATTAATCAACAACATATCAGTAATAGTACAAAAGAACTAAGCATTGCATAGAATTGTTCATAAGCAGTTAAGCATAATTAATCTAAGCGGGGCATACTTTGAACATGGCGTTATATGCATAAACTAAGCGTGCATGAAAGAACGTAATCATAAGCATTTGGTTAACGCAGACATAAACATTTGTAATAACATAAACCCTAATCATGCAGAAGGAACATAATTCAAGTATTCTTAACACATAACCTTCACCACATCATAAATTCTAAACTATCATAAAGTACATAGTCACCACATACTTAGACTTAACTCTAAACATCATAACTTCATAACATCTAGCATGCATAAAGAACCTAGTTAAGTAGCAGAGCATTTAATATAAGCATACAAAATATAATATAAGTCTTTTCTTTTCAAAACATTTACTTATAGATAATTCAATATCATCATAACTTCATAACTTCTAGCTTGCATAAAGAACCTAGTTGTAGCATTGAGCATTAATTCATTGATAACATACATAATATCATAAAAGTCTTTTCTTTTCAAAACATATACTTATAAATACTTCAATATCATCATAACTTCATAACATCTAGCATGCATAAAGAACCTAGTTCGTAAGCATTGAGCATTTAACATAAGCATACACAATATCATAAAAGTCTTTCTTTTCAAAACATATACTTATAAATACTTCAATATCATCATAACTTGTTTGGGGGCCCGGTGTTAAGTACCACATAATGCGTTCCTAATAGGTCAGTAGCGAGCCACCCTATTAGAGAGCAAGACCTCTTACGTCTTACTAGGCAAGACCTCTTACGCCTTCTTGTGTCCCTATGGATTTGATTAACGACCACCGACGGTGGGTACTTAACCTCTTGCAAAGTAAAATACTTAATTCTTTTCTTTTCTGGACATAATATAAAGAATGCTCTTGATCCCCATCATAAGAAGGGAAGCATCTTGATCTTATCTTGACATAAGGAGAGCTCTTGATCCCTACTTGAAAGGGAAGCATCTCCATCTTATCTTATCATAAGGAGAGCTCTTGATCCCTACTTGAAAGGGAAGCATCTCCATCTTATTTTATCATAAGGAGAGCTCTTGATCCCTACTTGAAAGGGAAGCATCTCCATCTTAGTCATTTTATAAGGACACATGCATTCATAACATAAGAGTACCCTAAAGGGTCCTAAAGCATAAACGTTCATCACATAAGCATGTTTCATGACATATTGCATCGTAAACATGAAGCATATTTCCTAAGCATATTCATGACATATTAAATCACAAAACATATTCTTCACCTAGGTATATTTCATGGCACAATACTCCATGAACTTGAAACACATTCCCAAGCATATACATGGCATATTACTTCACACCACATGTTCATCATGGCATATTACATCATAACAGGAAGTATATTTCCTAAGCTTATTCATGGCATATTAAATCGTAAAACATGTTCATCACATAGCCTAATTTCATGTTGCATTGAATCATAACATATTCATCACCCAAGCAAAGTTCATGTCATATTAAAAACTATACACATAGCACAATTACATATAGGGTGTTTTCATGAAACCCTAACCCTAAAACCATGGGTTGGTAGAAACTTGTAAGGGGGCTCAAGCTTAGGTTTGTCCCCAAAAAATTCATCCATAAAGCATTATAACCTAGCTTAGCATCATGAGGGATATTTTCATGCAACCCTAACCCTAATTACCTAGGGTGGCCAAACCTATAAGGGCTCAACTAGGGTTCTTGTCACCTAATATTCATTCATGAGCACTATAACTTATTCTAGTGCATCATTAGGGATATTTTCATTGCAACCCTAACCCTAGATAGATGAGTTGGCGAACCATGGAATGGGTTCAACTAGGGTTCTTGTCACCTAATATTCATTCATGAGCATTATCATCTAGCATAGCATCATTAGGGATATTTTCATGCAACCCTAACCCTAATTAAGGGTTGGCAAACCTACAAGGGCCTCATCTTGGATGGTGGATACCCAAGGGTCTTATTGAAACATACCAACCAAGAATATCACTTTGGGATCAAGTTCATAAAAAACCTAACCCTAAAATCTTGGGGTGGCCAAACCATATAGGGTCATCACCTTAAAATTTTGTCCCCTAAAGGTATCTACTTGAAACATATCACCCATAGAGGAGTTCCCTTAGTAGCATTTTCATGAATCTTAGCCCAAAACTTAGTTGGCGAAACTTATAAGGGCTACAATTTCATATTTCTTTACAACCAACCCTATCAAACTAATACACTGCAGTGAGGGAAACTTACATCCTTCGCTTTGCTTGGGGAGATGACTAATGGAGGTCACCTAGCTCTCTCCTAGCTTGCAAGGAGCTCTCGGCCAAAGGAGGAAGAAGAGAGCTTGGGGTTTCGGTGAGAATGAAGAGAAGAGGAAGAAGGAAGGAAGAAGTGGCCAAGTGGAACTTCTCTCTTCTTTATAAAGGGAGGAAGAGAAGTTTCTCTTCTCTTGTCAAGCCTCTTCATTTACCCTCCTCCCATTTATCTATAGGTTCCCTTTCCTCTAATGATATGATTCTATTGGGCTTATGGTTAGTGGGTGCATCTATAAGGCTTGGCTATCTCTAGAGGTGGGGGTTCAATTCCTAGGCTTTGCATCTCTTTTTGGCTTATTTTCTTTTATTTCTCCAAAAGGCCTACATAAAGCCCATCCTCATAAAGCCAAAAATTCTCGTAAAATTGCTAGAATTTCACTGCTATAATCCTCATACCTTGTAAAAGTTTCATCCTCAAACTTAAAACAATTCGGTACTTCGCCTCATGTCCTCCTCGCTCCCAAGTAGCCTCCTCATATTGCGACTCGCCACAGTGACCTTTACTAAGGGCACCTCTTTGTTCCTTAGTCTCTTGACATCTCGGTCTAGTATCCGGATAGGCCGACTTCGATACTCAGTCCTCTTGAACGTGTACAATTTGTGGCTCGATCACTTGGTCCGCTCCGGATATGCATTTCTTGAGCATAGAGACATGGAACACGTTGTGTATAGCCGACATCTCTTGGGGCGGTTCGGCTTATGCCCACCTTGCCCACTCTCGTGATATCGGATAGGGTCCCACGTAACGTGGATTGGTTTACCCTTCCTTAGAATCTCATCACTCCCTTCATAGGGGGTCACTCTGAGGAATACCAGTCCCGACAACTCTAACTCTACGCCGCATATCCGCATAGCTCTTTTGTCGGCTCTGGCGGTTCGATTCTCGGCGGATATACGCATGGTGGTATTGTCAATAATATCGGCTGAAGACCCATTTCCTCCTTTCACCACCCTCGTACCAACAGATAGGAGACTCGTCTTCTCCGTATAGAGCTTCATAGGGTGCCATTCCAATGGTAGCTGGTATGTTGTAAGCAAATTCACAGAGCACAAATATCGACACCAGGCTCCTTAAAGTCTAGAGCACAGGCCCGCAGCATATCTTCCAGCACCTGGTTCACTCTTTCCGTCTGACCGTCGGTCTGAGGATGAAACGCAGTGCTGAATCTCAACTTAGTGCCAAGAGCCTTCTGAACACATTCCCAGAGATGGGAGGTAAAACGGCCATCCCGGTCAGAAATAATAGCCTTAGGCACTCCATGTAATTTGATAATTTCCTTGACATATAATCGAGCTAGCTGCTCAACCGAATAGGTCATCTTGATTGCCGAAATGGGCGGACTTTGTCAACCTGGTCCTATGATTACCCATATAGCATCGTAACCATTTGTTGTTCTGGGTAATCCCGAGATGAAATCCATGGAAATTTCTTCCCATTTCCACTGAATCAGATACCGCAGAATCCCTGTGTTTCGTGTTACGCCTTCACCTTCCGGGCAGTCGACAGTGTTGACGATCTTGAGCCACATCCTTTTCATGCGGACACCAAAATTTATCCCTTAAGTCCTGATACATTTTATTAGATCCAGGATGCATGGTATAAGGTGTTCCATGGGATTCCTCGAGTATCTTCTGCCGTAACTCCGGATCGTTCGGAATGCATAGGCGATCCCGGAAGTATAATAATCCGCCGTCGGTGATGCGGAATCCATTATCCCTTCCTTCCAGTACTTCTTGTTTGAACTTCTGGATGTCTGAATCACCATCTTGCTTTCCCTTTATATCGTCGAACAGCGGCGTTATAGTCATGGTGGAAAGTTGCCCAGAAATGATTTCTATTCCGTAATTCATTACTTCCCTTTTCAGGGGTTGAGATAGCATCGATAAGGACATCAAAGCGGCACCGGACTTTCTGCTAAGCGCATCTGCCACCTTGTTGGCCTTTCCTGGGTGATAGAATATCTCACAATCATAATCTTTGACTAGCTCAAGCCATCTGCGTTGTCTCATGTTTAGGTCTTTCTGGGTAAAGAAATATCTCAGACTCTGGTGGTCGGTATAAATCCTGCACCGAGCTCCGTATAAGTAGTGTCTCCATATTTTTAGAGCGAACACCACTGCCGCCAGTTCTAAGTCATGGACAGGATAATTTATTTCGTGCTCTTTGAGCTGTCTAGAGGCGTAAGCGATGACCTTGCCGTTTTGCATAAGTACAGCTCCGAGCCCCAGTTTGGAAGCGTCACTATACATATCGAAGCTTCCATTATCTTCAGGGAGAGTCAGAATGGGAGCGCTGGCCTCCTTTTCGATTCAGTAAACTCCTCTCACACCCTCACCCATTTGTATTGCTTGTCCTTTCTAGTGAGGGCTGTCATAGGGGCTGCAATTCTAGAGAAGTCCTCTACAAACTTCCTGTAATAGCCTGCTAGCCCGAGGAAACTTCTGATTTCACTCGCATTCCTTGGCCTATTCCAGTTCCGTACAGCCTCAATCTTCATTGGGTCCACCATGATTCCATCTTTAGAGATGACATGACCCAAGAATGACACTTGTTTGAGCCAGAACTCACATTTGGAGAACTTGGCATATAGTTGCTCTTTCTGAAGAATCTGTAGTACTGTCTTCAGGTGTTCGGCATGCTCTTCTCGGTCTCTCGAGTAGATAAGAATATCGTCGATGAAGACGATCACAAATTTGTTGAGGAAGGCCGAGAATACTCGATTCATCAAGTCCATGAACATTGCCGGAGCATTGGTTACGCCAAAGGGCATAACTACAAACTCGTAATGTCCGTATCTTGTTCGGAAGGCCGTCTTCGGAATATCGTCTGGCTTTGCTTTTACTTGATGATAGCCAGATCTGAGATCGATCTTTGAAAAGACAGTATCTCCCTTCAGTTGGTCGAACAAGTCATCGATCCTGGGAAGGGGGTACCTATTCTTGATGGTTACGTTGTTCAGTGCCCGGTAGTCTATACACATTCGCATAGACCCATCTCTCTTCTTTATGAACAACACTGGAGCTCCCATGGTGAGTGACTAGGACGGATAAATCCACGCCAAGTAACTCTTGTAGTTGTTTCGTAGTTCTTTCAACTCGATTGGCGCCATTCGGTAGGTGCCTTGGAGATCGGATTAGTTCCGGAATTAATTCGATCTCGAACTCAATTTCTCTATCGGGTAACCCGGGTAGGTCATTGAAACACCTCGGATGGTCACGTACCACTCGACATCTTCTATCTTGGTTCTTCACGATATGGTATCCATCACATGTGCGAAATCCGGTGCATCCGTCTTCTAACATTTTTCGGGCTTTTAGTGCCGATAAGAACTTCTTTGTTCCTTTCTTCGACTCGATAAATTCAAATGAAACTTCGCCGGTCGGAAGATTACCCTCCGTTTACTGACTCAATTGACGCGCCGTGCACTTGTGCGTAAAGTCCATGCCCAATATAACATCATAGTCCCACATATCTAGGACTATCGGTCACCAGAGCTCCCCGTCTGTGAGCCTAATTGGTGCGCGAGAATATGGGTGGATGGCATCACCTCTCCAAGGTAACGTCGTTAAAAATTCATAGTCCAAAGCTTGGGATGCCTATCTATCTTTCTTATGAAAGGCGAGCGATGAATGAATGGGTTGCCCGGTGTCAAACAAGACAAGCGTATTTGGAAATAATTAGTGACTGTGACAACCGCCGAGGCACTCGCTACATCTTCTCGGTGAGGAGAACACCGGCATTTGTCCCAACCGCGGGGCTTCAGTCTCCCTTGACTTATTTGAGGACTCCGTGGTGAAGCCGTGGAGGAGCTCTGCATCGCTGGACATACTGCGTGGCGGTGCTCGAACCCGGGTAGGGCGCCTGTGCTATGTGCCCCTCCAGTCACCAGTTGTAACACTTCCTCGTGCCTTGATGACATTCCCCCGGATGCTTCTTCCCACATGTAGGACAACAGATACCGGTTTGGCGGTTTCGGGCCCCCTCTTGGGCCATTCCACTGCTTTTCTTCTTGCCCGCTGTCTCTCTTCCAGGCTAGTATTCGAGATTTCGGCCTCTGCTTCAGGCCTTACTGCTGATCGATGTTGTTCAGTAGTGCTCGTGACTGTGGCACTCATCGAACAACTCCTCAGCGATCCTGGGTCGATTGACTCACGGCCACATTCTGAGGCTATCTCCTGGCCGCAACATTTTCAGCAGAGTCGATCCTCTCCTCTCGCATCGACTAACTCGGCAGGCGTGCGCCTGGTTGAACCTTTTCATAGCTTCACTAACTGATAGATCGCCTTTGCCAACTCGAGAACTCATCGTAGTGCTTATTTGTGATCCGTCTCAAAGAACTCCTCAAGAACTCCGATTCAAAGTCTATCCACCTCATTTGATTTATTTGTCTCTTCGCTGACTCTCTCCCACCACATCCTCGCATCCCGAAAGACGACGTAACGAGGCACATTTTATCCTTTCGTGCTCGGGCCAATCCAAGAGCTCCACGATGCTTTCAACCTGCTTTTGAACCAGGCTTGGGCATCCCATGGTTGGCACAAGAGAGAAATTTTACGGTTTCACCTCGCCACTCAATCGAGATAGGCTTGCCGGACCCGATGGCGATTGATTAGCGGTGCTTGCACCATAGTGGTCGTGTTAGGAGTTACGTTCTGCGTCCCTGGGGTGGTGCTAGGGTTCCCTTATTGATTCGTGAGAGCATTGATAACCAGCTGTTGCTCTGTGACCTGACGCTGTAGCTCGGTAACCACATGCATCAAATCTGGTGGGGGTGCTGAGTCATTCCCTCTAGCACTACGCCTCCGCTCATGTTATCTAAGTGATAAATGAATAATTAATTAAGGTGTAAATATGTGTGATTCATCCATGTGATAAGGTGATTATTTCTATCTAGATCACCAGTGTGATTCCAATCTACTACAACATGAGAAGGTATTATTTCTATCTAGATCACAAGTGTGATTCCAATCTACTAAAACATGATGAGGTATTATTTCTATCTAGATAGGAGTCATTCTTCATTATAAAAGAAACTATATGCATAAGTTACTTACTTGGAAATAGCAGATGGAGGCTTGATGTGTGATAGTGGAAAGGTGAACCGCTGATATGTATGCTTATACTCTCGCTCTCAGTAGGTCTATATCTATTTTTTATTATTTTTTTTAGCATACTACATATGGATCCGCTCAAAGTCTACATGCTTGAAACAGGTTATCATAACTGAAACCTTCTTTGGAACATGCATCACCTATCTTATTCATCATTTGCATGACCACATATCTTATCTTATTTCATAACATGCATAACGAAAGGATTAGTTCATGAGTTCTAACATATCGAACCTCTTAAATAAAAGGGATACTCATTAAACACAAGTCTTATAAGCGGAAGCAATGTCTTAAATTGTTCTTAGAGCATATAAATATAATATAGATAGTGTAGGGTCTTCTTCCACCATGCCACTATCACACACATATGGCCCCTCCCGCCACTCCTCTAGTGACTTCCTTTATCTGCAGATATGGACAACATAAACTATAAGCATATAGCTTAGTAAGATCCTTGCCTACTCACAAAAACCACGATTTCATCAAACTATTAGAACATGAGCATCTTGGCATAGAAAATGACCTAAGCATTTCATAGCAACACTAATCAACAACATATCCGGTAATAGTACAAAAGAACTAAGCATTGCATAGAATTGTTCATAGCGTGTTAAGCATAATTAATCTAAGCGGGGCATACTTTGAACAATAACATAAGCGTTATAAGCATGCATAAACTAAGCGTGCATGAAAGAAACGTAATCATAAGCATTTGGTTAACTGAACATAAATAACATTTGTTAATAACATAAACCCTAATCATAAAGTACATACAGCATAACATAAGCATCATAAAGTCATAAGTATTTAGACTTAACTTACCCTTATAACCTTCACCACATCATAAATTCTAAACTAGCATAAAGTACATAGTCATACAAGTCCTTTCTTAGACTTAACTCTAATATCATCATAACTTCATAACATCTAGCATGCATAAAGAACCTAGTCTGTAAGCATTGAGCATTTAACATAAGCATACACAATATCATAAAAGTCTTTTCTTTACAAAACATACACTTATAAATACTTCAATATCATCATAACTTCATAACATCTAGCATGCATAAAGAACCTAGTTCGTAAGCATTCAGAGCATTTAACATAAGCATACACAATATCATAAAAGTCTTTTCTTTTCAAAACATATACTTATAAATACTTCAATATCATCATAACTTCATAACATCTAGCATGCATAAAGAACCTAGTTCGTAAGCATTCAGAGCATTTAACATAAGCATACACAATATCATAAAAGTCCTTTCTTTTCAAAACATATACTTATAAATACTTCAATATCATCATAACTTGTTTGGGGGCCCTGTGTTAAGTACCACATAATGCGCTGCCCTAATAGGTCAGTAGCGAGCCACGATCCTATTAGAGCAAGACCTATTAAGTCTTACCAGGTCAAGACCTCTTTCGTATTCTTGTGTACCTATGGATTTGATTAACGACCAGGTGACGGGTAGGGTACTTAACCTCTTGCAAAGTAACATACTTAATTCTTTTCTTTTCTGGACATAATATAAAGAATGCTCTTGATCCCCATCATAAGAAGGGAAGCATCTTGATCTTATCTTGACATAAGGAGAGCTCTTGATCCCTACTTGAAAGGGAAGCATCTCCATCTTATCTTATCATAAGGAGAGCTCTTGATCCCTACTTGAAAGGGAAGCATCTCCATCTTATTTTATCATAAGGAGAGCTCTTGATCCCTACTTGAAAGGGAAGCATCTCCATCTTAGTCATTTTATAAGGACACATGCATTCATAACATAAGAGTACCCTAAAGGGGTCCTAAAGCATAAACGTGTTCATCACATAAGCATGTTTCATGACACATTGCATCGTAAACATGAAGCATATTTCCTAAGCATATTCATGACATATTAAATCACAAAACATGTTCTTCACCTAGGTATATTTCATGGCACAATACTCCATAAACTTGAAACACATTCCCGAAACATATACATGGCATATTACTTCACACACAACATGTTCATCACGGCATATTACATGGCACATTACATCATAACATGAAGCATATTTCCTAAGCCTATTCATGGCATATTAAATCAGAAAACATGTTCATCACATAGCCTAATTTCATGTTGCATTGAATCATAACATTAGTTCATGTCATATTAAAAACTATACACATAGCACAATTACATATAGGGTGTTTTCATGAAACCCTAACCCTAAACACCATGGCCGAAACTTGTAAGGGGGCTCAAGCTTAGGTTTTGTCCCCAAAAATTCATCCATAAAGCATTATAACCTAGCTTAGCATCATGAGGGATATTTTCATGCAACCCTAACCCTAGTTACCTAGGGTGGCAAAACCTATAAGGGGCTCAACTAGGTTCTTGTCACCTAATATTCATTCATGAGCACTTAACTTATTCTAGTGTCATTAGAACCATTTTCTGCAACCCTAACCCTAGATAGATGAGTTGGCTGAACCATGGAATGGGTTCAACTAGGTTCTTGTCACCTAATATTCATTCATGAGCATTATAACTTATCCTAGGGTCATTAGAAACATTTTCATGCAACCCAAACCCTAATTATAGGAGTTGGCCTAAACTTCAAGGGTTCAACTTAGGTTTAGTCCCAAGAATTCATTCCTAAAGCCTTATCATGGCCTAACCTCATAAGGGAGTTTCATAACCCTAACCCTAAAATCCTTGGGGTCAAACCATATAGGGCACCAAGTTAAAATTTTGTCCCCTAAAGGTATCTACTGTGCATATCAACCCATATAGGAGTTCCTAGCATCATTTTCATGAATCTTAGCCCAAAACTTAATTTTGGTGAAACTTATAAGGGCTACACTTCATCTTTAAGAAATTTAACCCTATCAAACTAATATACCGCAGTGAGGGAAATCTTACATCCTTCGCTTGCTTGGGGAGATGACCTAATGGAGGTCACCTAGCTCTCTCCTAGCTTGCAAGGAGCTCTGCCAAAGGAAGAAGAAGAGAGCTTGGGTTTCTGGTGAGAATGAAGAGAAGAGGAAGAAGGAAGGAAGAAGTGGCCAAGTGGAACTTCTCTCTTCTTTATAAAGGGAGGAAGAGAAGTTTCTCTTCTCTTGTCAAGCCTCTTCATTTACCCTCCTCCCATTTATCTATAGGTTCCCTTTCCTCTAATGATATGATTCTATTGGGCTTATGGTTAGTGGGTGCATCTATAAGGCTTGGCTATCTCTAGAGGTGGGGGTTCAATTCCTAGGCTTTGTATCTTTTTGGCTTATTTTCTTTTATTTCTCCAAAAAGGCCTACATAAAGCCCATCATCATAAAGCCAAAAATTCTCGTAAAATTACTAGAATTTCATGGGCTATAATCCTCATACCTTGTAAAGTTTCATCCTCGAAACTTAAAAATTCGGGTACTTCGCCTCATGTCCTCCTCGCTCCCAAGTAGCCTCCTCATATGTGCAATTCGCCACAGACCTTTACTAAGGGCACCTCTTTGTTCCTTAGTCTCTTGACATCTCGGTCTAGTATCCGGATAGGCCGACTTTCGATACTGTGTCCTCCGAACGTGTACAATTTGTGGCTCGATCACTTGGTCCGCCTCGATATGCATTTCTTGAGCATAGAGACATGGAACACGCTGTGTATAGCCGACATCTCTTGGGGCGCCAAATTGTACGCCACCTTGCCCACTCTCTGTGATATCGGATAGGGTCCCACGTACATGGATTCAGTTTACCCTTCCTTCCAATCTCATCACTCCTTCATAGGGGTCACTTTGAGGAATACCAGTCCCCGACTAACTCTAACGGTCTACGCCGCATATCCGCATAGCTCTTTGTCGGCTCAGCAGCTTCGATTCTCTCGACGGATATTCTCAGATAGCGGTGGTATTGTCAATAATATCGGCTACCAAGACCCATTTCCTCCTTTCACCACCTCATACCAACAGATATAGGAGACTGCATCTTCTCCGTGATAGAGCTTCATAGGGTGCCATTCCAATGGTAGCTGTAGTATTGTTGTAAGCAAATTCTTCCAGCACAAATATCACACTCCTCCTTAAAGTCTAGAGCACAGTCAACATATCTTCCAAAGACTGGTTCACTCTTTCCGTCGTCCCGTTTGGCCTCGAGGATGAAACGCGGTCTTGAATCTCAACTTAGTGCCAAGAGCCTTGAACACATTCCGAAATGGGAGGTAAAACGCCATCCCGGTCAGAAATAATAGCCTTAGGCACTCCATGTAATTTGATAATTTCCTTGACATATAATCGAGCTAGTCGCCAACCGAATAGGTCATCTTGATTGCCGTGAAATGGGCAGATTTGTCAACCGGTCTATGATTACCCATATAGCATCGTAACCATTTGTTGTTACGGGTAATCCCGAGATGAAATCCATGGAAATTTCTTCCCATTTCCACTCGACCGCAGATAATCCCCTGTGGTTTCGTGTTGCCTTCACCTTCCGCAGGTCGGTCGTGTGTCGACGATCGAGCCACATCCCTTTTCATGCGGACACCAAAATTTATCCCTTAAGTCCCGATACATTTTATTAGATCCGGATGCATGGTATAAGGTGTTCCATGGATTCTCGAGTATCTTCTTCAGAATTCGGATCGCTCGAATGCATAGGCGATCCGAAGTATAATAATCCGTTGGTGATGCGGAATCCATTATCCCTTCCTTCCAAGATTCTTGTTTGAACTTCTCGGATGTCCAATCACCATCTTGCTTTCCCTTTATATATCGTCGAACAGTCGGCGTTATAGTCATGGTGGAAAGTTGTCCCGAAATGATTTCTATTCCATAATTCATTACTTCCCTTTCGTGGGTTGAGATAGCATCGATAAGGACATCAAAGCGACCGGACTTTCTGCTAAGCGCATCTGCCACCTTGTTGGCCTTTCCTGGGTGATAGAATATCTCACAATCATAATCTTTGACTAGCTCAAGCCATCTGCGTTGTCTCATGTTTAGGTCTTTCTGGGTAAAGAAATATCTCAGACTCTGGTGGTCGGTATAAATCCTGCACCGAGCTCCGTATAAGTAGTGTCTCCATATTTTTAGAGCGAACACCACTGCCGCCAGTTCTAAGTCATGGACAGGATAATTTATTTCGTGCTCTTTGAGCTGTCTAGAGGCGTAAGCGATGACCTTGCCGTTTTGCATAAGTACAGCTCCGAGCCCCAGTTTGGAAGCGTCACTATACATATCGAAGCTTCCATTATCTTCAGGGAGAGTCAGAATGGGAGCGTTGGTCAGTCTCCTTTTCAGTTCCGTAAAACTCCTCTCACAGTCCTCAGTCCATTTGTATTGCTTGTCCTTTCTGGTGAGGGTATCATAGGGTCGCAATTCTAGAGAAGTCCTCTCTTGTAATAGCCCGAGGAAACTTCGATTTCACTCGCATTCCTTGGCCTATTCCATTCCTGACCTCAATCGTCATTGGGTCCACCATGATTCCATCTTTAGAGATGACATGACCCAAGAATGACACTTGTTTGAGCCAGAACTCACATTTGGAGAACTTGGCATATAGTTGCTCTTTCTGAAGAATCTGTAGTACTGTCTTCAGGTGTTCGGCATGCTCTTCTCGGTCTCTCGAGTAGATAAGAATATCGTCGATGAAGACGATCACAAATTTGTCGAGGAAGGCCGAGAATACTCGATTCATCAAGTCCATGAACATTGCAGGAGCATTGGTTACGCCAAAGGGCATAACTACAAACTCATAATGTCCGTATCTTGTTCGGAAGGCCGCCTTCGGAATATCGCGGCTTTACTTTTACTTGATGATAGCGGATCGAGATCGATCTTTGAAAAATAGTAGCTCCTTGCTGGTCGAACAAGTCATCGATCTGGGAAGGTACCTATTCTTGATGGTTACGTTGTTCGGTCTTAGTCTATATACATTCGCATAGACCCATCTCTTTTCTTTATGAACAACACCGGAGTCCCATGGTGAGTGACTAGGACGGATAAATCCTCGCCAAGTAACTCTTGTAGTTGTTTCGTAGTTCTTCAACTCGATTGGCGCCATTCTAGGGTGCCTTGGAGATCGGATTAGTTCTGGGAATTAATTCGATCTCGAACTCAATTTCTCTATCAGGTGGTAACCCAGGTAGGTCATCAGGAAACACCTCCGGATGGTCACGTACCACTCTGACATCTTCTATCTTCTGGTTCTTCGCTGATATGGTATCCACCACATGTGCGAGAAATCCAGTGCATCCGTCTTCTAACATTTTTCGGGCCTTTAGTGCCGATAAGAACTTCTTTGTTCCTTTCTTCGACTCCCCGATAAATTCAAATGAAACTTCTGCTTCGGGTCGGAAGATTACCCTCCGTTTACGGCACTCAATTGACGCACCGTACTTGTGCGTGAAAGTCCATGCCCAATATAACATCATAGTCCCACATATCTAGGACTATCGTCACCATAGAGCTCCTGTCTGCGAGCCTAATTGGTGCGTAGCGAGAATATGGGTGGATGGCATCACCTCTCCCGAAGGTAACGTCGTTAAAAATTCATAGTCCAAAGCTTGGGGATGCCTATCTATCTTTCTTATGAAAGGCGTAGCGATGAATGAATGGGTTGCCCCGGTGTCAAACAAGACAGTAGCGTATTGACTGGAAATAATTAGCTGACCTGTGACAACCGTCGAGGCACTTACATCTTCTCCGTGAGGAGAACACCACGGCATTTGTCCCAACCGCGGGGGCTTCCAGTCTCCCTTGACTTATTTGAGGACCTTCTATCGTCGTTTGCATCTGGTGAAGTGTGGAGGAGCTCCGCATCGGACATCTCGTGGCGGTGCTCGAACTCGGTAGGGCAATTCGAGCTATGTGCCCCTCCGTCACAGCTTGTAACACTTCCTCGTGCTCGACGACATTCCCGGATGCTTCTTCCTACATGTAGGACACCAGATACCCGGTTTGGCGGTTTCTGGGCCCCTCTTGGGCCATTCCACTGTTTCTTCTTGCCATGCGGTCTCTCTTCCAAACTAGTATTCGAGATTTGGCTCTCGGTTCGTGCCTTACTCTGTGGCCGATGTTGTTCGGGTAGTGCTCGTGACGGGGCACTCAACAACTCTCAGCGGTGCAGGGTCGATTGACTCACGGGCCACATTCGTGGCTATCTCCGGTCGCAACATTTTGAGAGTCTCGATCCTCTCCTTCTCGCTGACTAACTCGCAGAGGCGTGCGGCCGGTTGAACCTTTTCATAGCTTCACTAATCTGATAGATCGCCTTTGTCGAACTCGAGAACTCATCGTAGTGCTTATTTGTGATCCGTCTCTCGAAAGAACTCCTCGAAGAACTCCGATTCAAAATCTATCCACCTCATTTGATTTATTTGTCTCTTCGCTTTGACTCTCTCCCACCACATCCTGGCATCCCCGGAAAGACAGAACGAGGCACATTTTATCCTTTCGTGCTCGGGCCAATCCAGTAGCTCCACGATGCTTTCAACTGTTTTGAACCAGGCTTGGGCATCCCATGGTTCGCCGGCACCAGAGACATTTTCTGGTTTCACCCTCATCAATCGGATAGGCTTCGGTGGACCTCTTGGCAAGATTGATTAAGCGGTGCTTGCACCATAGTGGTCATGTTAGTAGTTACGCTCGCGGCCCCTCGGGTGGTGCTAGGGTTCCCTTGTTGATTCGTGAGAGCATTGATAACCACATTGTTGCTCTGTGACTGACGTAGCTCGGTAACCACATGCATCAACCGTGGGGGTGCTGAGTCATTCCCTCTAGCACTACGTCTCCCGTTCATGTTATCTAAGTGATAAATGAATAATTAATTAAGGTGTTATTATAATTTCTACTCATATACGTGCATCTAATATCTCATATCATAAACAAGGTATGTATCTCACTATCTATATAAACATATGAGGTATTATTTCTATCTAGATCAAAACAATGATAAGGTATTATTTCTATCGAGATCACAAGTGTGATTCCAATCTACTAAAACATGATGAGGTATTATTTCTATCTAGATAGGAGTCATTCTTCATTATAAAAGAACTCACTATGCATAAAGTTACTTACTTGGAAATAGCGGGATGGAGGCTTGATGTGTGATAGTGGAAAGGTGAACCCGCTCGATACCACTGGCGCGCCCTTATCTGCTCTCGTGGCGCTACTTAGTCTATATTTTTTTTTTATTAGCATACTACATATGGATCCGTTCAAAGTCTACATGCTTGAACAGGTTATCATAACTGAAATCTTCTTTGGCACATGCATCACCTATCTTATTCATCATTAGCATGACCACATATCTTATCTTATTTCATAACATGCATAGCGAAAGGATTCGTTCATGAGTTCTAACATGTCGAACCTCTTAAATTAAGGGATACTCATTAAACACAAGTCTTATAAGCGGAAGCAATGTCTTAAATTGTTCTTAGAGCATATAAATATAAGCAGATAGTGTAGGGTCTTCTTTCACCATGCCACTATCACACACGCACATGGCCCCTCCTGCCACTCCCTCTAGTGCAGACTTCCTTTATCTGCAGTATATGGACAACATAAACTATAAGCATATAGCTTAGTAAGATCCTTGCCTACTCACAAAAACCACGATTTCATCAAACTATTATAAGCATAGCAACACTAATCAACAACATATCCAGGTAATAGTACAAAAAGAACTAAGCATTGCATAGAATTGTTCATAGCGAGGTTAAGCTTAACATAATTAATCTAAGTAGGGCATACTTTGAACATGAGCGTTATAATGCATAAACTAAGCGTGCATGAAAGAACGTAATCATAAGCATTTGGTTAACTTGAACATAAACATTTGTAATAACATAAACCCTAATCATGCAGAAGGAACATAGTCGCAAGTATTCTTAACCTTACCCTTAACCTTCACCACATCATAAATTCTAAACTAGCATAAAGTACATAGTCACCACATACTTAGACTTAACTCTAAACATCATAACTTCATAACATCTAGCATGCATAAAGAACCTAGTTCGTAAGCATTCAGAGCATTTAACATAAGCATACACAATATCATAAAAGTCTTTTCTTTTCAAAACATTTACTTATAAATACTTCAATATCATCATAACTTCATAACATCTAGCATGCATAAAGAACCTAGTTCGTAAGCATTCAGAGCATTTAACATAAGCATACACAATATCATAAAAGTCTTTTCTTTTCAAAACATATACTTATAAATACTTCAATATCATCATAACTTCATAACATCTAGCATGCATAAAGAACCTAGTTAAGTAAGCATTGAGCATTTAACATAAGCATACACAATATCATAAAAGTCTTTTCTTTTCAAAACATATACTTATAAATACTTCAATATCATCATAACTTGTTTGGGGGCCTGTGTTAAGTACCACATAATGCGCTGCTCCTAATAGGTCAGTAGCGAGCCACCAGTCCTATTAGAGCAAGACCTCTTACGCCTTACCAGGCAAGACCTCTTACGCCTTCTTGTGTCCCTATGGATTTGATTAACGACCACGATGGGTCGGGTACTTAACCTCTTGCAAAGTAAAATACTTAATTCTTTTCTTTTCTGGACATAATATAAAGAATGCTCTTGATCCCCATCATAAGAAGGGAAGCATCTTGATCTTATCTTGACATAAGGAGAGCTCTTGATCCCTACTTGAAAGGGAAGCATCTCCATCTTATCTGATCATAAGGAGAGCTCTTGATCCCTACTTGAAAGGGAAGCATCTCCATCTTATCTTATCATAAGGAGAGCTCTTGATCCCTACTTGAAAGGGAAGCATCTCCATCTTAGTCATTTTATAAGGACACATGCATTCATAACATAAGAGTACCCTAAAGGGGTCCTAAAGCATAAACGTGTTCATCACATAAGCATGTTTCATGACACATTGCATCATGAAGCATATTTCCTAAGCATATTCATGACATATTAAATCACAAAACATGTTCTTCACCTAGGTATATTTCATGGCACAATACTCCATGAACTTGAAGCACATTCAAGCATATACATGGCATATTACTTCACACACAACATATTCATCACGGCATATTACATGGCACATTACATCATAACATGAAGTATATTTCCTAAGCTTATTCATGGCATATTAAATCGTAAAACATGTTCATCACATAGCCTAATTTCATGTTGCATTGAATCATAACATATTCATCACCCAAGCATAGTTCATGTCATATTAAAACTATACACATAGCACAATTACATATAGGGTGTTTTCATGAAACCCTAACCCTAAAACCATGGGTTGGCGAAACTTGTAAGGGCTCAAGCTTAGGTTTTGTCCCCAAAATTCATTCCATAAAGCATTATAACCTAGCTTAGCATCATGAGGATATTTTCATGCAACCCTAACCCTAATTACCTAGGGTGGCCAAAAGCGTATAAGGGGCTCAACTAGGGTTCTTGTCCACCTAATATTCATTCATGAGCACTATAACTTATTCTAGTGTCATTAGAACCATTTTTCATGCAACCCTAACCCTAATTACCTGAGTTGGCCGAACCATGGAATGGGGCTCAACTAGGGTTCTTGCCACCTAATATTCATTCATGAGCATTATCATCTTATCCATAGCATCATTAGAAACATTTTTCATGCAACCCTAACCCTAATTATAGGGTTGGCGAAACTTGTAATGGGTTCAACTTAGGTTTAGTCCTAGAATTCATTCCTAAAAGCCTTATCATGGCCTAACCTCATAAGGGGAGTTTCATAAAAAAACCTAACCCTAAAAAGCCTTGGGGCGAAACCCATAAGGGCACCAAGTTAAAATTTTGTCCCCTAAAAATTCCTATAGTGTGCATACAACCTATAGGAGTTCCCTTAGTAGCATTTTCATGAATCTTAGCCCAAAAACTTAATTGGCGAAACCTTACAAAGGCTACACTTCATCTTCTTTCATGCAAATTTAACCCTATCAAACTAATATACTGCGGTGAGGGAAATCTTACATCCTTCGGCTTTGCTTGGGAGATGACCTAATGGAGGTCACCTAGCTCTCTCCTAGCTTGCAAGGGCTCTCGGCCAAAGGAAGAAGAAGAGCTTGGGGTTTCGGTGAGAATGAAGAGAAGAGGAAGAAGGAAGGAAGAAGTGGCCAAGTGGAACTTCTCTCTTCTTTATAAAGGGAGGAAGAGAAGTTTCTCTTCTCTTGTCAAGCCTCTTCATTTACCCTCCTCCCATTTATCTATAGGTTCCCTTTTCCTCTAATGATATGATTCTATTGGGCTTATGGTTAGTGGGTGCATCTATAAGGCTTGGCTATCTCTAGAGGTGGGGGTTCAATTCCTAGGCTTTGTATCTCTTTTTGGCTTCTTTTCTTTTATTTCTCCAAAATGGCCGACATAAAGCCCATACTCATAAAGCCAAAAATTCTCGTAAAAGTACTAGAATTTCATGGGAGTTACAATCCCTCATACCTTGTAAAGTTTCGTCTCTAAACTTAAAAAATTCGGGTACTTCGCCTCATGTCCTCCTCGCTCCCAAGTAGCCTCCTCATATTGCGAATCGCCACAGGACCTTTACTAAGGGCACCTCTTTGTTCCTTAGTCTCTTGACCTCTCGGTCCAGTATCTGGATAGGCCGACTTTCCATACTCAGGTCCTCTTGAACTTGTACAGTCTGTGGCTCAATCACTTGGTCCGCACTGGATATGCATTTCTTGAGCATAGAGACATGGAACACGTTGTGTATAGCTGACATCTCTTGGGGCGTTCGGCTTACGCCACCTTGCCCACTCTCGTGATATCGGATAGGGTCCCACGTAGCGTGGATTGATTTACCCTTCCTTCAATCTCATCACTCCTTCATAGGGTCACTTTGAGGAATACTGTGTCCCCGACTTCAATCTAACGGTCACGCCAGATATCCGCATAGCTCTTTTGTCGGCTCTGAGCGGTTCGATTCTCGACGGATATTCAGATATAGCGGGGTGGTATTGTCAATAATATCGGCCTCAAGACCCATTTCCTCCTTTCACCACCCTCGCATCAACAGATAGGAGACTCGTGATCTTCTCCGTGATAGAGCTTCATAGGGTGCCATTCCAATGGTAGCCCGGTAGTCATGTTGTAAGCAAATTCAGAGCACAAATATCGACACCACCTCCCTTAAAGTCTAGAGCACAGTTCAAGAAGCATATCTTCCAAAGACTTGGTTCACTCTTCCGTCTCACCGTCGGCTGAGGATGAAACGATCTTGAATCTCAACTTAGTGCCAAGAGCCTTCTGAACACATTCCCAGAAATGGGAGGTAAAACGCCATCGGTCAGAAATAATAGCCTTAGGCACTCCATGTAATTTGATAATTTCTTGACATATAATCGAGCTAGCCGCTTCAACC
Organism: Wurfbainia villosa; assembly: GCA_025175895.1. Taxonomy (NCBI): domain Eukaryota; kingdom Viridiplantae; phylum Streptophyta; class Magnoliopsida; order Zingiberales; family Zingiberaceae; genus Wurfbainia; species Wurfbainia villosa. The sequence goes on along the minus strand of CM046003.1, from coordinate 77,987,024 downwards.
GAATAGGTCATCTTGATTTCAAGGAAAAGGTCAGACTTAGTCAACCGGTCTATGATTACCCATATAGCATCGTAACCATTTGTTGTTCTGGGTAATCCCGAGATGAAATCCATGGAAATTTCTTCCCATTTCCACTGAATCAGATTTACCGCGAATCCCTGTGTTTCTCGGTGTTCGCCTTCACCTTCCGCAGTCGACAGTGTTGACGCATCTTGAGCCACATCCCTTTTCATGCCAGACCACCAAAATTTATCCCTTAAGTCCTGATACATTTTATTAGATCCAGGGATGCATGGTATAAGGTGTTCCATGGATTCCTCGAGTATCTTCTCGTAACTCGGATCGCTCGAATGCATAGGCGATCCCGGAAGAATAATAATCCTCCGTCGGTGATGCGGAATCCATTATCCCTTCCTTCCAGTACTTCTTGTTTGAACTTCTGGATGTCTGAATCACCATCTTGCTTTCCCTTTATATCGTCGAACAGCGTCGGCGTTATAGTCATGGTGGAAAGTTGTCCAGAAATGATTTCTATTCCGTAATTCATTACTTCCCTTTTCAGGGGTTGAGATAGCATCGATAAGGACATCAAAGCGGCACCGGACTTTCTGCTAAGCGCATCTGCCACCTTGTTGGCCTTTCCTGGGTGATAGAATATCTCACAATCATAATCTTTGACTAGCTCAAGCCATCTGCGTTGTCTCATGTTTAGGTCTTTCTGGGTAAAGAAATATCTCAGACTCTGGTGGTCGGTATAAATCCTGCACCGAGCTCCGTATAAGTAGTGTCTCCATATTTTTAGAGCGAATACCACTGCCGCCAGTTCTAAGTCATGGACAGGATAATTTATTTCGTGCTCTTTGAGCGGTTTAGAGGCGTAAGCGATGACCTTGCCGTTTTGCATAAGTACAGCTCCGAGCCCCAGTTTGGAAGCGTCACTATACATATCGAAGCTTCCATTATCTTCAGGGAGAGTCAGAATGGGAGCGCTGGTCAGTCTCCTTTTCAGTTCCGTAAAACTCCTCTCACAGTCCTCAGTCCATTTGTATTGCTTGTCCTTTCTGGTGAGGGCTGTCATAGGGGCTGCAATTCTAGAGAAGTCCTCTACAAACTTCCTGTAATAGCCTGCTAGCCCGAGGAAACTTCTGATTTCACTCGCATTCCTTGGCCTATTCCAGTTCCGTACAGCCTCAATCTTCATTGGGTCCACCATGATTCCATCTTTAGAGATGACATGACCCAAGAATGACACTTGATTGAGCCAGAACTCACATTTGGAGAACTTGGCATATAGTCGCTCTTTACAAGAATCGTAATCTTGTCTTCAGGTGTTCGGCATGCTCTTCTCGGTCTCTCGAGTAGATAAGAATATCGTCGATGAAGACGATCACAAATTTGTCGAGGAAAGCCGAGAATACTCGATTCATCAAGTCCATGAACATTGCAGGAGCATTGGTTACGCCAAAGGGCATAACTACAAACTCATAATGTCCGTATCTTGTTCGGAAGGCCGTCTTCGGAATATCGTCTGGCTTTACTTTTACTTGATGATAGCCAGATCTGAGATCGATCTTTGAAAAGATAGTAGCTCCCTTCAGCTGGTCGAACAAGTCATCGATCCTGGGAAGGGGGTACCTATTCTTGATGGTTACGTTGTTCAGTGCCCGGTAGTCTATACACATTCGCATAGACCCATCTCTTTTCTTTATGAACAACACTGGAGCTCCCCATGGTGAGTGACTAGGACGGATAAATCCCTGGCCAAGTAACTCCTGTAGTTGTTTACGTAGTTCTTTCAACTCGCCACGCCATTCTAGGTGCCTTGGAGATCGGATTAGTTAGGAATTAATTCGATCTCGAACTCAATTTCTCTATCAGGTGGTAACCCAGGTAGGTCATCAGGAAACACCTCCGGATGGTCACATACCACTCTGACATCTTCTATCTTCTGGTTCTTCGATGATATGGTATCCACCACATGTGCGAAATCCGTGCATCCATCTTCTAACATTTTTCGGGCTTTTAGTGCCGATAAGAACTTCTTTGTTCCTTTCTTCGACTCCCCGATAAATTCAAATGAAACTTCTGCTTCGGGTCGGAAGATTACCCTCCGTTTACGGCACTCAATTGACGCGCCGTACTTGTGCAGAAAGTCCATGCCCAATATAACATCATAGTCCCACATATCTAGGACTATCAGGTCACCATAGAGCTCCCTGTCTGCGAGCCTAATTGGTGCGGCGCGCAGAATATGGGTGGATGGCATCACCTCTCCCGAAGGTAACGTCGTTAAAAATTCATAGTCCAAAGCTTGGGGATGCCTATCTATCTTTCTTATGAAAGGCGTAGCGATGAATGAATGGGTTGCCCTGTCAAACAAGGCGATGAGCGTATTGATCGGAAATAATTAGCCGACTGTGACACCGTCGAGGCACTCGCTACATCTTCTCGTGAGGGAGAACACCTAGCATTTGTCCCAACCGCGGGCTTCCAGTCCTCCCTTGACTTATTTGAGGACCTTCTATCGTCGTCGTGATCTGGTGAAGCTGGAGGAGCTCCTGCATCGGACATACCGCGTGGCGGTGCACGAACTCGGGTAGGGCGTTCCAGCTATGTGCCCCTCCCGTCCACGTTGTAACACTTCCTCGTGCCACGACGACATTCCGGATGCTTCTTCCCACATGTAGGGGTCAGATACCCGGTTTAGCGGTTTCTGGCCCCCTCTTGGGCCATTCCACTGCTTTCTTCTTGCCACTGCGGTCTCTCTTCCGGCTAGTATTCGAGATTTGGCTCTCCGGTTCGTGCCTTACTGGCTGATCGATGTTGTTCGTAGTGCTCTGCGTGACCAGGGCACTCTTGAACAACTCTGGCGATGGGTCGATTGACTCAGGCCACATTCAGCTATCTCCGGTCGCAACATTTTCAGCAGGAGTCTGATCCTCTCCCTCTCAGTACCGACTCACTCTGGGCAGAGGCGTGCCCGCCGGTTGAACCGTGTCATAGCTGCACTAACTGATAGCTCGCCTGGTCGGCACTCGAGGAACTCATCGTAGTGCTTATTTGTGATCCGTCTCTGAAAGAACTCCTCGAAGAACTCCGATTCAAAGTCTATCCACCTCATTTGATTTACTTGTCTCTTCGCTTTGACTCTCTCCCACCACATCCTGGCATCCCCGGAAAGACAGAACGAGGCACATTTTATCCTTTCGTGCTCGGGCCAATCCAGTAGCTCCACGATGCTTTCAACTGTTTTGAACCAGGCTTGGGCATCCCATGGTTCGCCGGCACCAGAGAAATTTTCTGGTTTCAGCCTCTGCCACTGAATCAGATAGGCTTCGGGCCGGACCCCAGTGGCAGCATTGATTAGCGGTGCTTGCACCATAGTGGTCGTGTTAGGAGTTACGTTCTGCGTCCCTGGGGTGGTGCTAGGGTTCCCTTGTTGATTCGTGAGAGCATTGATAACGGTGTTGTTTCTGTGACGCTGTAGCTCGGTAACCACATGCATCAAATCTGGTGGGGGTGCTGAGTCATTCCCTCTAGCACTACGTCTCCCGTTCATGTTATCTAAGTGATAAATGAATAATTAATTAAGGTGTTATTATAATTTCTACTCATATACGTGCATCTAATATCTCATATCATAAACAAGGTATGGTATCCTTAATATTTGAGTCTCAATAGGGTTTTATAAACATGTGTGATTCCAAGTGTGATTCCAAGTGGTATCTCATATCATAAACATGATGAGGTATTATTTCTATCTAGATCACAAGTGTGATTCCAATCTACTAAAACATGATAAGGTATTATTTCTATCGAGATCACAAGTGTGATTCCAATCTACTAAGACATGATGAGGTATTATTTCTATCTAGATAGGAGTCATTCTTCATTATAAAAGAACTCAAGTATGCATAAAGTTACTTACTTGGAAATAGCAGGATGGAGGCTTGATGTGTGATAGTGGAAAGGTGAACCCGCTCGATACCACACTGTAGCGCCGCCTTATCTGCTCTCGGTGGCGCTTTAGTCTATATATTTTTTTTATTAGCATACTACATATGGATCCTCTCAAAGTCTACACTTTAAGCAGGTTATCATAACTTAAACCTTCTTTGCACATGCATCACCTATCTTATTCATCATTAGCATGACCACATATCTTATCTCATTTCATAACATGGATACATAAAGGATTCGTTCATGAGTTCTAACATTTCCAACCTCTTAAATAAAGGGATACTCATTAAACACAAGTCTTATAAGCGAAGCAATGTCTTAAATTGTTCTTAGAGCATATAAATATAAGCATAGTGAAGGGTCTTCTTCCACCATGCCACTATCACACACATGGCCCCTCCGCCACTTCCTCTAGTGCACTTCCTTTATCTGCAGATATATGGACAACATAAACTATAAGCATATAGCTTAGTAAGATCCAACCCTAATCAACAACATATCCGTAATAGTACAAAAGAACTAAGCATGGCATAGAATTGTTCATAAGGTGTTAAGCATAATTAATCTAACATGAGCGTTATAATGCATAAACTAAGCATGCATGAAAGACGTATTCATAAGCGCTTTTAAAACTTAACAATAAGCATTCCTAACCTAAGCCTTCGTAAATACATACATCTTAATCCTACATAAAGCATATAGAGTACGAACATTCTTCAAAGTAACCATAACCATTCATCAGAAAATCCAAACATTCATAAAGGACGAATCATAAGCATTTGTTAACTCAACATAAACATTTGTAATAACATAAACCCTAATCATGCATAGAACATAATCGCAAGTATTCTTAATCTTACCCATAACCTTCACCACATCATAAATTCTAAACTAGCATAAAGTCACCACATACTTAGACTTAACTCTAAACATCATAACTTCATAACATCTAGCATGCACAGAGCATTTAACATAAGCATACACAATATCATCATAAGAGTCTTTTCTTTTCAAAACATATACTTATAAATACTTCAATATCATCATAACTTCATAACATCTAGCATGCATAAAGAACCTAGTTCGTAAGCATTCAGAGCATTTAACATAAGCATACACAATATCATAAAAGTCCTTTCTTTTCAAAACATATACTTATAAATACTTCAATATCATCATAACTTCATAACATCTAGCATGCATAAAGAACCTAGTTCGTAAGCATTCAGAGCATTTAACATAAGCATACACAATATCATAAAAGTCCTTTCTTTTCAAAACATATACTTATAAATACTTCAATATCATCATAACTTCATAACATCTAGCATGCATAAAGAACCTAGTTCGTAAGCATTCAGAGCATTTAACATAAGCATAATAATCATAAAAGTCCTTTCTTTTCAAAACATATACTTATAAATACTTCAATATCATCATAACTTCATAACATCTAGCATGCATAAAGAACCTAGTTCATAAGCATTGAGCATTTAACATAAGCATACACATATCATAAAAGTCTTTCTTTTCAAAACATATACTTATAAATACTTCAATATCATCATAACTTGTTTGGGGGCCCTGTGTTAAGTACCACATAATGCGCGTTCCCTAATAGGTCAGTAGCGAGCGAGCCACGATCCTATTAGAGCAAGACCTCTTACGTCTTACCAGGGCAAGACCTCTTATGTCTTCTTGTGTCCCTATGGATTTGATTAACGACCACCTGACGGGTCGGGTACTTAACCTCTTGCAAAGTAAAATACTTAATTCTTTTCTTTTCTGGACATAATATAAAGAATGCTCTTGATCCCCATCATAAGAAGGGAAGCATCTTGATCTTATCTTGACATAAGGAGAGCTCTTGATCCCTACTTGAAAGGGAAGCATCTCCATCTTATCTTATCATAAGGAGAGCTCTTGATCCCTACTTGAAAGGGAAGCATCTCCATCTTATCTTATCATAAGGAGAGCTCTTGATCCCTACTTGAAAGGGAAGCATCTCCATCTTAGTCATTTTATAAGGACACATGCATTCATAACATAAGAGTACCCTAAAGGGGTCCTAAAGCATAAACGTGTTCATCACATAAGCATGTTTCATGACACATTGCATCGTAAACATGAAGCATATTTCCTAAGCATATTCATGACATATTAAATCACAAAACATGTTCTTCACCTAGGTATATTTCATGGCACAATACTCCATAAACTTGAAACACATTCCCAAGCATATACATGGCATATTACTTCACACAACATGTTCATCACGGCATATTACATGGCACATTACATCATAACATGAAGCATATTTCCTAAGCCTATTCATGGCATATTAAATCGTAAACATGTTCATCACATAGCCTAATTTCATGTTGCATTGAATCATAACATATTCATCACCCAAGCATAGTTCATGTCCTATTAAAAACTATACACATAGCACAATTACATATAGGGTGTTTTCATGAAACCCTAACCCTAAACCATGGGTTGGCGAAACTTGTAAGGGGCTCAAGCTTAGGTTTTGTCCCTAAAATTCATTCATAAAGCATTATAACCTAGCTTAGCATCATGAGGATATTTTCATGCAACCCTAACCCTAGTTACCTAGGGTGGCCAAAACCTATAAGGTTCAACTAGGGTTCTTGTCACCTAATATTCATTCATGAGCACTATAACTTATTCTAGTGTCATTAGAACCATTTTCTTGCAACCCTAACCCTAGATAGATGAGTTGGCCGAACCATGGAATGGGTTCAACTAGGGTTCTTGTCACCTAATATTCATTCATGAGCACTATAACTTATCCTAGGGTCATTAGAAACATTTTTCATGCAACCCAAACCCTAATTATATGAGTTGGCGAAACTTGTAATGGGTTCAACTTAGGTTTAGTCCCCTAGAATTCATTCCTAAAGCCTTATCATGGCCTAACCTCATAAGGGAGTTTCATAAAAACCTAACCCTAAAAAGCCTTGGGGCCGAAACCCATAAGGGCACCAAGTTAAAATTTTTGTCCCCTAAAAATTCCTATAGTGTGCATACAACCTATAGGAGTTCCCTAGCATCATTTTCATGAATCTTAGCCCAAAAACTTAATTGGCCGAAACCTACAAGGGCTACACTTCATCTTTCATGAAATTTAACCTATCAAACTAATACACTGCAGTGAGGGAAATCTTACATCCTTCGCTTTGCTTGGGGAGATGACCTAATGGAGGTCACCTAGCTCCTAGCTTGCAAGGGGCTCTCGCCAAAGGAAGAAGAAGAGAGCTTGGGTTTCGGTGAGAATGAAGAGAAGAGGAAGAAGGAAGGAAGAAGTGGCCAAGTGGAACTTCTCTCTTCTTTATAAAGGGGAGGAAGAGAAGTTTCTCTTCTCTTTGTCAAGCCTCTTCATTTACCCTCCTCCCATTTATCTATAGGTTCCCCTTTTCCTCTAATGATATGATTCTATTGGGCTTATGGTTAGTGGGTGCATCTATAAGGCTTGGCTATCTCTAGAGGTGGGGGGTTCAATTCCTAGGCTTTGTATCTCTTTTTGGCTTATTTTCTTTTATTTCTCCAAAAAGGCCTACATAAAGCCCATCATCATAAAGCCAAAAATTCTCGTAAAATTGCTAGAATTTCACGGGCGTTACATTCATCATGCCGGACCAAGTCCACGTGCAGGGTTTACATGATGAACCTTATGAGCTCCTCAAGGGGACATCATCATCCTAATTTATAGGACACAGTTCCTCCTATAATCAATGACACACTATATAAATAATATCATCTCCCAACTTACCGAGCCTATCGATTTAATCTATAAATCTCTCCCATTGGTAAATTAAAGAGATGACTACTAAGTATATATGCCTGTTATTATATCCGGATTAAGAGTATGTACAAAATAATATCTGAGGTCCGATTCGATTATGTAGTCAGCAATAAATCGAATCACCTCTATGTCAGTCCTGCTCAATACACACAAAGTGCACTAGTGTGATTCTATGGTCAAGACAAACAGATACCAAATCACAATACAACCATTCCGATGGTTTATCCAAAGTCATCTTGGTTGTGAGCCTTTACTTATACTTTACAAGGAGCTGATTGTTGGGATCTTTGTAATGGCTAGAGGCGGGGTGAATAGCGTGTGCTCATTCGTTGATGGAATTTGATCATGATCGTCTCTACAATTTCGTTAGTACAGAGCGGAAATAGAAATAATACAATAATGAAATAAACAATCACACACGAACAAAATTGTTTAACGTGGTTCGGAACCGCACGGTTCCTACTCCACGGATCAGGTTCGTACGAACCCTAGCAATGCCAATCACACACCACTATAAAACACTCCTTCTCGGAACAATCTGGAGGCGGAGAAACCTCGTACAAGATGATTACAACAATAATCAAAAGCTACAAGTAAATACAATGAAATACAAAGCAAGACTAGTAAAGAAAAACACTTTACAAATGCTCTTGAATGCTTGATCGCTAGGTTGATCGAGTAGCACTTGGAGACCCTGAATTGCAGCAGCAACTCGCCCCAAATTGCCTCAAAGAACCATGCCAAATTCCTCCATCACAAGCTCCATATAAAGCTTCAACCTATGCTGGAAAAAGTCGACCAGTCGACTGCATGGGACCATCAGTCGACTGATGCCACTGTTGTCGTGAGAAAACGGCTAGATCCATGCTGGATAAGTCCAACATATCTACCATCAGTCGACTGATGGTGTCCTCACTCGACTGCTGGTCCTAGCGGTCGAGTGAGACTACACTCTGTGGTCGAATTACACCACCGATCCGATCATGCAATCCGGGCCGATCGCTGAGCCATCACCGATCGCCGCCATCCTCCGCCGATCGCTAGCCCACTTTTCACAGTCAAACCCTAGTTGACTCGGTCCAGTCGACTGCCACATGACACCAGTCGACTGACACACCTCAAACATGAGATTTTAGCCCAAGTATGGTGCCCCCATAATTGATAGACCACCCTTAGCCTAGACCTAAGCCTTCTAGCCACCACCATCAGCCTCACGCCTCTCGGATCTCTCCAAGTCATCCATGACTTGTTCATCCAACGCGCTAGCCTTCAGGTGCTTCCATCAGCTATGTCATGCTAACTGTGTCTACACCGCCAAGGCACATTGGACTTACGCCGCCAAGACTCCGCTTGGACTTTACGCCGCCAACCATTGCACTTATGCTGCCAAGACTCCCGCTTGGACTTTACGCAGCCAATATCAAACCCCTTGGACTTCTAATGCCAAGACTCAAGCTTGGACTTTCCCTTGCCAACCCATGTTGGACTTCTCAAATGCCAAGACCATGCTTGGACTTTCCCTTGCCAACCAATGTTGGACTTTTACATTGCCAAGACCCATGCTTGGACTTTTCATGTGCCAAGTGTCCCACTTGGACATTCAATGCCAAGTACTCAAGACTTGGACTTTACCAAATGCCAAGTGTCCCACTTGGACTTTCCATGATAAGTACCCAAGACTTGGACTTTCTCATAACAATTACATTGTCATATGTTTTTGTCGAACATTAAAACATCACTCAAGTCAAACTCGAGTTAGAACACTAACTCAAATCCCTTTTTGCACCAACCGCATGATGAGTTGTCATATGACCTGGGCCGATTGCACCAACAATCTCCCCCTTTTTGATGTTTGACAAAAACCAAACAAATCATTGAGTTAGAACACTAACTCAAATCCCTTACCCATTATCCCAAATTGGTAATCTTAAACATTCTCCAAATGTTCTCCCCCAAACATTCTCCCCCTTTTTGACTAATATCAAAAAAGGTCTTCTCTCCAAGGAGGTCAATATCTCATGTTCCAATGAGATCTTACAATCTCCTCCTTGGTCTAAAAATATCTAGGATGCCTTCCATCTTCCTAGTGATAAGTCCCATATCACTCAAGAGAGGCAATCCTATTCACTCTCCCAATTTCCAAATTGGGTATAAAAAAAAACCATCAATTTTCCCAAATTGATGATACTCTTCCAATAACTTCTCCTCTTCAAGGAGAAAAACACATCCATCATCCCAAGATGGATACCTCCCCCTAAAGGCTTGCTCCCCCTTGACCATTGCACCAATAATGTCCTTGGGAAGTCCCTAAGCCAATAGGAACTCTAAGCCATCAAAATTAAGGTTAGAAATTCAACATTAAACTCTCCAACACCTTAAAATTGATACAAACCCAAAACACCTCTCCTAATCCATATCCAATGGATTTTCACCCTTCATCATGCTTCCCAAAGCATATCCTAGAGTTAGGAGTGGTTAGGGACCTTAACCGTAGCTGAAATCGGGTTAAACAACCTTGGTTACCCCGAAATTAGGCTATCAGTCGAGTGATTCAAAAATCAGTCGACTGACATGCCCATCAGTCGACTGCTCAGTCGACTGATTATTGAAAATCTCGATTTTCAGTTATCAGAAATGAGTTTTGGAAAATCAATACTAATTATACGTATATCGAAAAATCACGAAATTTGTTACGTATAATACTTATGGCCAATACAATGGGTGAAAAATATTTTAAAAATATTTTACCCTTAAAATAGCAAAATTGATACAAAATCCAAAAGTGACTAAAAACTTTGAAGTTTAAGCTCACTTTGTATCAATCTCATCAATAGTGATTGCTATCAAGAGATAGACTTTACCAAGGTTTTTCAAAATGATTTAAAAATGTTTTCAAAACCTTATTTTGGATCATATTTCTTGGGCTCTATGCACATGACTTGTACACAAGCTTTCCCAATGATCCATATGTTGAGTTAAGATGAGTTTGAGTTCAACTAGATGCAAAAACTATGCACTTTGAACTTAACTCATATCCTATCATCTCACATGTATCTAGGGTGTATAAATACACATACATGTCAATTGGATGTGAGATGTGGGTTTTGGTTCATTTAATCTAGGGGTTCATGCATTTCCTAGGCAACCCTACTTGATTCCCTTATAAATGAGACTTCAAGTCATGCCATTGTCCTTAGTTTAATTTTAATCAATTAAATGCATGAAATGATCATGGCATAAAGATAGCAAAAATTAAGCATAGCCAATGATCATGATGTCATGGCATATGAGAAAATCTAAAAACACATGACATTTAAAACCTTAATCCTAAAACATGAACATGACATATACAATGAATAAACATAAGCATGATGTCATGACATGTTATATGCCAAACAAAGCATGACATATAAAATATATAGGTATAATAATACCTAAATCTTAATATTAATTTCCATTTGATATAATTCATCATATTTTGCCATATTTCTACTTTTCTCCCAAGTGTGCCAAAAACCCAAAATGGCACACCAACCTCTATACCTAAATTGTGTCAATTTGATCATTTTATCAAACTTCTCAAATAATATTGGCATATCCTAAAATCTTTTAGAATTAAGACTCAAATGTATTTCCAAGGTGACCCTAACCTTGAAAATAACCTAAAGTGTCATCTTTATCAAGGTTGAGTTAACTACCCATCCAATCAAGGTTGGCACACCCTAACCCCATCTAGCGTGAATCAATCACGCTCTTAGGAACCCAAAACCTATTTGATCTCCTAGGGTTAATTAGGTATTCCTTAGGGATAACCTCCCTAGATACCTTCCTAATGACCCTCCTAGACTTATTAGCCTTGGGCATTTGGTCTTACCTAGGTTGACTCTAGGGGTAACTCCCCTTGCAACCTTCTTAGTGGCCACCCTAGGTTTCCTAGAAACCTTAGCCACTAGGCACAACCCTTGGTCAACTCTGGGGATGACTTCCCTATTGACCTTGGTCTTCCTAGACCTAGTTTGTGTTCCATAATCAAATGGAACACTGTGATAGGTTTCCTTGGGCTTAGGTTTGCCCTTGGATGAATCTAGTTTCCTAGGTCTTGATTTTTGACCATTAGACCCTAGGCTTTGACTTCTCGACCCTAAATGTTGACCTCTTGACCCTTGAAATTGATTTTGTATTTTTACAAGGGTCTTCTCCATCTTTTCAAGCCTTGACCTCAAGACTTGATTTTCCTTTTCTAACTGCCCAATTTTCGAATTTTTAGTTAATCCTTGGGCATGGGTCTTCCTAGGCATATGCCTAGTCCATTTGGGATTAAGACCTAGGTGTTCTCCTATTTTCCTAATTGATTCCCTAGGTAAGATATTTTTAGGGACATTAGTCCCAAATTTTTCCTTATTCCTAAGGTTGACTTTCTTAGCTATTGTACTTCGTTCAGTTACGTATTGCTGCTCTTTGTGATAGATGCAATTACTGAGTGTTTCTAGTATGCTTTTTGACATTATTTGAATACAGAGCTTTATTTAAAAATACCTTAGGGTTAACTTTGAAAGCTCCCCCTACATGTGTAGCTCTCTCTTGGATCTTCTTCTTCCCCCTAGGACATTGATTCCTATAATGTCCTTTTGAATTGCACTTGAAGCATATAACATGCTCCTTGCTCTTTTGACTTGGGGAACCGGCATCCATTTGACTTTTGTTGACTTTTGGGCGCCGGAGGAGATTTCTTAACCTTCTTTGGGCATTTGCACTTGTAATGGCCAAATTTCTGTTGGTGCAGTAGGCACCTAAGTCGAACCTGAGTTTTGATTATAGCAAACGATACAAAGTTAAGCTCATGTTGTTATCTCACGAGCTGAATCGAATCGAGTGTCGTAAAATTGCTATATAGCTGAATCGAAGGCTAGCGACACCCGGAGGAAGCCGCGGTGGTCGGGCGACACTCAAGTGACTTAGGAGGGAGCCGAAGGAATTGAGTGGAAGGCCGGAAGCAAAAGCAACACGTAAGTATTGAGGTAAGCTCGTGTGTGCGAATGTAAGTAAGGTCGTATCCTCGTTACGGGGAAAGACTTAAGCGTAGATCCGACCCAAGACATCTCATAGGTGGTCTAGGTCGAGATCGGACGGTCGACGACCGTCGAAATAATGTTTTCTTTAAGCTAACATTGCCTTGCAACGATCACGATCATTGCCAACTCGAAGGACTCGATTGTCAGCCCATCATCGGGTGACTACGGCAGCACTCGATCGATCGCCACGATCGGAGTGATGGCCATCGATCGTTGGTCAAAGGATCAGCCTCGAGGAGTCAAGGTTTATCACCAAGTTTCAAGGGGAGTTGTGCTCAAATTTGATTGGCTAGGGTTCCTCTCTAAAAGGGGCTCAAAGGCTATAAAAGGAGGGCCAAACCTATGGTTTCATCAACAATTCTAAGTGCTAAAAAGCCTCCGTTACGCTGCAACTCTCCGACGACTCTACAACAACGAAGTGCTGCCAACAAACCTAGCAAAAAGTTTCTTGTGTTTAGTTGTTGGTATAATCTTGTTTGTTGTGCTTTCAATATTGCAATTCTTTTCAATCGAGGTTTTTCGTTGCATTTTACTTTAATAGAAGAGGTTTGTCTCTCTATCTTTTTTTCTTGAAGGCTTTTTTGTAATCGTAAAAGTCCTTCCTCCATCGAGGAGGATTATTTTAGTGAATTGCCCTCCGTACACGGTCTAGGACCGTTAGGGCCTTGGAGTTGTAGCCATAGGCTACAATCCAAGTAAAAATTTATTTGTCTCATTTAGGTTTTATTTACATTTCCGTTGCGTTTAATTGTCTATCGAACGTTTTAAAAGAAAAGTTTTTATCGCTATTCACCCCCTCTAGCGATCCGCTTGATCCAACAATTGGTATCGTAGGGGTTGCTAAGATTTGGTGAAACCACCAATCTAGCCATTTTACAGATTTATTGTTCTTTTAATTCTGTTTATTTCTATTTATTTCTCTTTGTTAAGTTTTCTCCCTTTTACTAATCCAAGGCGAGTCTTGGTACTCTTCTTTGTGTTTTTGTCGTTGCTAGTTTCTTCGTCTTCGTCTCCTTGTGTCTTTTGTTCTAATGGCCCATCTCGAGGGTTTTAGCACCGTCCGACCTCTGTTTTACAATGGAGATGACTTCCGTTATTGGAAGGGTCGGATGGAATGCTTTCTCAAAACCCAAATCGAGATGTGGATCATAATCCAAACGGGTTTCACACTTCCGACTAATGAAGTGGGTGACTCCTTGGATTATGATCAATGGACCATTGCGACAAAACAACAAGTCGAAGCCGACGCCAAGGCAACACAAATCCTCCAATGCGGCCTATCCAAGGAGGAGCTAAATCGCGTCGGCCCCTTCATAAGTGCAAAGGATCTTTGGACAAAACTAATCGAGTTACACGAAGGATCGGATCAAGCTAAGGTTTGCAAACGCGATTTGTTGTTCAATAAATTGTACGCACTAAAAATGCAGGAACACGAGTCGCGCAACACACTCCGCCATGTCCAAGACATAGTCAACAACCTACACGCAATCGGGCAAAAGGTCGAAAACCGCGACCTTATAAGGTATGTTCTAAACTCGTTTCCGAGGACTACCTTGTGGGCATCCATGGTCGATGCCTACAAGGTCTCCAAGGATCTTTCTAAAATTAGGTTAGATGAACTCTTTTCCGATTTCGAATTACATGAGCAGTCCAACTCGGAACCCGAGAGGGGTATAGCCTTGTTTGCAGGTTCAAAGAAGAAAATCGCAAGCAAGCCACCACCAACCGAGGAGGAAGACGAGTCCGAAGAAGAAGTTGACCCGGAATTGACTGCCGAACTAATGAACCTAGCTCGAAGGATAGCCAAGGGACGAAAGCGAACCACGACTCGACCCAACCAAGGTAAGCCTAAAAGTTCTAATATTAGGTGTTATGAGTGTAACATGTTTGGACATATCAAGTCCGAGTGCCCCAAGCTCAACCACCGAGCACCTAAGCACAAGAAGGCCCTCAACGCGACATGGGAAGAAGCGTCATCCGAAAAAGACGAAGACCACGTCTTCATGGCGAAATCGATTGAGTCAGACATGGAGACCGAACCTGAACTTGAGTCAGAACCTGAGGATGACTCGGACTACGAAGCTATCTTCAAGTCAAGCCACGGATACACATCCGGTTCAAAAGATACCCTTAAAGTAAGTCGAACTTTATTTAATACTTTACAAAATACGGTTAGGTTTTTGTCTAGGAAATTAGTTAAATCCGAGTCCAAGGTCGAGACCCTGGTTGAGGAGGTCAAACTCCTTAAACACAAGGTCTCCCTAACCTCTTCGACTAGTCGAGTTCAAGAGAAGGACTCAACTCGGGTTGAAAAACTCGAAGTTGAGAACTCACTCTTGAAAAGTCAAGTCGAAGATCTTAGGAATGCGTTGGAAAGGTTCGCCGGGATCAAAGGACTTGACCTCCTACTTGGATCTCAAAGGGCCGTGTACAACAATTTGGACTAGGGTTTAACTCAAACACGACTAATAGGTCGTATATGTCGATTGTAAGTCGACATAGGAAACATGTCCAAGCATGGGTCCCTAAGAACCTTTTGATTTCAACTCTAGGATCCAACCTATACTGGATTCCCAAGGACCAAATCCACTATGTGGATAAACCGAACCGATTCAACCGTCTAGGGGGAGCCAGTACAAAACATGTTTGTGCTTTAACTTAGAAATTGCATGTTTTAACTTAGAAAGTTTGTGCTGTAATTTAGAAATTGCATGCTTTAACTTAGAAAGTTTGTGCTTTAAAACTTGTGAACTCACTTAGAACATGAACATAACCAACTAAAATTCTTCGAAAAGATTGAGCCTCGGGGAGCCTCTTTTCAAAAAACATAACCAACTAAAATTCTTCGAAAAGATTGAGCCTCGGGGAGCCTCTTTTCAAAAATAACCAGTTAGACTAGGAAATAATCTTAGGTGAGTCAAGTCATCATTTTCTTGAACATGGCTTTGTCTAAGGAAGTGGTCGATGATCTGATAAAAGAAGGCCCCTGTGCCTCGCCACGACCTGGAAGCCATGATCTTGAAAAGGTAAACTTGACAAGCCTAGGGTCAAATCCAAATCTAACATAAAATTACTTGAACCTAAATCCACTTAATCAACTTAATTGGAAGTCATCTCACAAAAACCACATAAGTATAACATGCTTGATCATATAGACACAAGTGAGATGACCTAGGTTTAACAACTTACAACCAATTCTTTTAAAAAAAAAAATTATCTAACATCCAATCCAACCACCTTCTGTGCAGGATCAATGGATGTTGGATAGCGGTTGCTCGACCACATGGACCAGGGATCAACTCAAATTCACGAGCTTCGATTCAAACGACAAGGATCGGTAGCCTTTGGGAATAACGGCAAGCTCAAAATCATCGGATCAGGTGATATCGAGCTTAACTTGAATTTTATTATTAAAAATGTATTACTTGTAGAGAATTTTGAATATAACCTGCTTAGCGTAAGCCAATTATGTGACAATAACTATAAGGTCGTATTTTTAGAAAATGAATGTGTAATTAAAACAAATAAAACAGCTAAAACAATACTCAAAGGAACTAGGACAAATAACATTTATACAATTAACTTAATCAATTCCTCAGCCAAATGTCTTATGACACAGGAAGAGGAATCATGGTTGTGGCACCGACGACTCGGTCACTCGCACCCAAGACTCGTCCACAAGATGAGTCAGTGGCTTAGTCGAGGCTTACCAACCTCAACAACTTGGTTAATAAAATGCATGTAATGCTTGTCAACAAGGAAAACAACCTAGGACACAACACAAGTTAACTAACCAAGAACGAACCTCAAGTGTACTTGAGCTCCTGCATATGGATCTATTCGATTCACATGGAGCCAAGTCACTCAATAGAAGTCAATATTGCTTAGTCATAATTGATGACTACTCCAGGTTTACCTGGGTTAGGTTCATCAAACATAAAAATGATACCCTAGATCAATTAATCAATCTATTCAAATTAATCGAGAATCAAAAAGACCTTAAGGTTAAAAGACTTAGAAGAGATCATGGTGGTGAATTCGAAAATCAAAGGTTCACCGACTTCTGTAACCTAAACGGATACCTCCATGAATTCTCTTGCCCTAGGACCCCTCAGCAAAATGGACTAGTGGAGCAGAAAAAACGAACTCTACAAGAAGTCGCTAGGACCATGTTGAACGAATACGACCTACCCGATAGGTTTTGGGCAGAAGCCGTGAGTACGACATGCTATGTCCAAAATAGGATCCTTATGGTAAAAGGGCACCTTAAGACCTCATACGAGATCTATCATGATAAAATACCTAACATCAAGTACTTTAGGGTATTTGGGTGTAAGGTACATATCCTAAACACTAAGGATTACCTAGGGAAATTTACATCCAAAACCACGACCGGAATCTTTCTAGGATACTCGACTACAAGTTGAGCTTATAGAGTATATAACCATGACACCCTTAGAGTCGAGGAGACTATCAATGTAATATTTGATGAGTACCCGAACTTACAAAACCCTTAATAACCCCAAGTGTTGAGCCCACTGATACCAAACTCATCTCCGACCCTGAGATCGAGTCTAATCCACATCAACCAACTCCTCTTGTCGACCAAGTGACAAGTGATCCGAGTCAAACTAGTGTTCAACCAAGTCACCCCATTGATCAAACATTAGGTGACACAAACCCAACCCAATCTAGGATTCAAACTAACCACCCTATCGATCAAGTGATAGGAGATCCTAATCTAGGAGTTCGAACTAGAGCATCCTATAGGAACCTTAGTCAAATTTCCTTAATTTCAAAGATAGAACCCAAATCAATTGAACAAGCTCTTCTTGATCCCGATTGGATTATTGCAATGCAAGAAGAGCTAGCTCAATTTACTAGGAATGAAGTGTGGGAATTAGTACCACCACCTAAAGACAAGCGATAATTGGAACAAGGTGGGTGTTTGAAATAAGCTTGATGATAAAGGTGAAGTAGTTAGAAACAAGGCTAGTTAGTCAGCCAAAGGGTTTAGTCAAGTCAAGGCTTAGATTACGACGTAAACCTATGCCCCAAGAGCTAGACTCAATCCATTCAATGTTGCTAGCTTATGCCGCACATCGAGGATTTAAGTCGCTTCAAATGGATGTTAAGTCGGCATTCCTAAATGGATACATTAAAGAAGAAGTTTATGTTAGCCAACCCCTGATTCAAAATCTAGATAAACCCGACCATGTTCTAAAACTTAAGAAAGCTCTCTATGGACTTAAACAAGCTCCGAGCTTGGTACGAGAGACTTTCAATCCATCTTAAGTCAAAAGGGTTTAACCAAGGCTTAGTTGACCCAACTCTCTTCGTAAAAAACCTTAGGTAAAGAAATATTCATAGCTCAAATTTACGAGATTGATATAATTTTGGAACCTCTAACTCACTTTACTAAACGAGTTCATTTCACTCATGGAAAGTGAGTTCAAATGAACTTGGTAGGCGAGTTAAGTTTCTTTTAGGTCTACAAATTAAACAAACTAAGGATGGTATATACCTATATCAACAAAAATACACTAAGGAGTTAATTAAAAGATTTGGAATGCAAGACGCTAAGATAATAAACACCCCAATGGCGATTAATGTTAACATAGGAGAAGACCTAGAAAGTAAGTCCATTGACTTAAAGTACTATAGAGCGATAGGAAGTCTCCTATACTTAATCATGAGCAATCTGACATCCTATTCGCAGAAGTATGTGCGCCGTGTTTCAAACCCGTGCTAAGGAGTCTCACCTAACCCTAGTTGATCCTTAGATATCTTAAGGGTACACTTAACGCTGGTATTTGGTACCCTAGATCTACGGAGTTCGAACTAATCTGGCTACTCCGATTCGGATTATGCCGTAGTAAACTCGATAGAAAGAGCACGAGTGGTTGTTGTCAACTACTCTACCGAGTCTAGTAAGTTGGTGCAAGAGGAAGCAACATTGTGTTGCCTTATCTACCACCGGCCGAATACGCTATGATGGGTGAGTGTGTAACTCACCTTCTTTCGATGAAGCACACTCTCCGAGACTTTAGGTTGGACTTCACCAAAATACTAAAATTTTTGTAGACAACATAAGTTCGAATTAATCTAACTAAGAACCCTATATGCCATTCAAGGACAAAGCATATAGAGATAAACACCATTTCATTCGAGAACATGTAGCCAACACTCCATACACTCGAATATGTTGACTCAAGTCTAACTTAGCACTATTTTACTAAACCACTACCCGAAGCCGAATTTAGTCTCTTGAGACGAAAATTGGGCATGTGCGTAGTAGAATAGGAACTTGCAAATTATATTTTCTTACTACTATTTCTTAATTTTCATGGAACTAGCATAGGACATACCTTAGATATCATGCACCTATAGATTTAAGGAGCCAGTACATCCCACAACACATAGGACTAATGTGTTTGTGTACTTAGCCACGTAGATGGACGTGAGATGTTAGGACCCTACTCTTGGTTCCAGATGTAGAGCTAGTGCATCGCTATGAACCACGGAGTATAATCATACATACTAACCGACTCTGACCAGGACTGGTTGATCTTTCATATCAATCAAGCCAAATATGAGTCGAATATTTTATAGATGAACTTATTTTCAGTATATTATTTTCAAAATAATGTGGAACATGCTTGGACTTTAAAAGTAAAACTTTTTTTTCACACACAGTCTCACTCTTTTCGATGTATGGCAAAAGGGGGAGAAAAAGGCCAAAGTTAAGGGATCAATATTTTTTGCCAAGACTTACAAACTTTAGTTAACTTGTTAACAGAAAGTAATTTACTTAAACTTTAAGTTAACTTGATAACAAAATGGAAGTAAAGGCCAAGGTTAAGAAATCAATTTTTTGATTTCTTAACTTAAAACTAATTTTAAATACTATGGCCGATATTAAGTAATTTCGGTTACTTAATTCTTTTTTTAGTAGCAAACGTCAAGGGGGAGAGTTAAAACTCTTTCTCAAGTACTCACCCTCGGTCAAGGGGGAGGATTCCTCAAGGGGGAGCACTTGAAAAAGAGTTTTTATACTCCTGTTCATTCATGCTCTTAACACTCCTGCTCATTTATGCATATCTTTTCTTAATGCACTTAACTTTGTATGTGGGTTTGCCATAAACCAAAAAGGGGGAGATTGTTGGTGCAGTAGGCACCTAAGTCGAACCTGAGTTTTGATTATAATAAACGATACAAAGTTAAGCTCATGTTGTTATCTCACGAGCTGAATCGAGTGTGCAGAAAATTACTATAGCCGAGTCAAGGCTAGCGACACCCGAGGAAGCCGCATGGTGGGCGACACTCAAGTGACTTCGAGGAGCCAAGGAATTGAGTGGAAGGCGGAAGCAAAAGCAACACGTAAGTATCGAGGTAAGCTCGTGTGTGCGAGTGTAAGTAAGGTCGATCCTCTTTACGGGAAAGACTTAAGCGTAGATCCGACCCAAGACATCTCATAGGTGGTCTAGGTCGACGACCCGAAATAATGTTTTCTTTGTTAACATTGCCTTGCAGCCAAGATCCGACCGCTAACTCAAGGACTCGACTACCGCCCATCACCGGGTGATTACGGCTAGCACTCGATCGATGTCGCCAAAGAATGATCGGTGATGGCCATCACCGATCATGGTCAAAGGATCACCGAGGAGTCAAGGTTTATCACCAAGTTTCAAGGGAGTTGTGCTCAAATTTGATTGGCTAGGTTCCTCTCTAAAAGGGGCTCAAAGGCTATAAAAGGAGGGCCAAACCTAGGGTTTCATCAACAATTCTAAGTGCTAAAAGCCTCCATTACGCTGCAACTCTCCGACTAATTTACAACAACGAAGTGCTTTCAACAACCCTAGCTTAAAGTTTCTTTGTTTAGTTGTTGGTATAATCTTAATTTGTTATTGCTTTCAATATTGCAATTCTTTCAATCGAGGTTTTTCGCTGCATTTTACTTTAATAGAAGAGAGGGTTTGTCTCTATCTTTTGCTTCAAGGCTTTTGTAATCGTGAAACTCCTACCTCCAACGAGGAGGAGTGTTTTAGTGAATTGCCCTCCGCATACATGGTCTAGGACTGCTAGGGCCTTGGAGTAGTAGCCAAGGCTACGAACCAAGTAAAACTATTTGTCTCATTTAGGTTTTATTTAAATTTCCTGCATTTAATTGTCCATCTAACGCTTTTAAAAGAAAAGTTTTTATCGCTATTCATCCCCCTCTAGCGATCCGCTTCGATCCAACAATTCCCTACACTCAAAACACATGATATGATTTTTATTAGAAATTGATGTGTTTGACCTAGGATGAAACTCAAGCTTGCTCTTCCTCTTGACCGGATGTAGAGGCTTCTTCTTGACTTGACTCTTGCTCCGAAGTGGATGGTCTAACTTCCTCCCCCTCAATCCTAGAGGTGGAGGTCTCCTCCAATTCTCTCAAGTCTTCTTGGACCGATTCAGGATTGTCGTAGAACTTGACCAACTTGTTCCACAACTCCTTGGCATCCTTATAGCTTCCTAATCTAGACAAAATGCCGTTAGGTATCAAATTAATCAACATTTTAGTTACCTTAATGGTTGTCTTGAATTTTTGACGCGTTGCTCCTCGATCCATCGCTTCATTTTGAGGATTTCGCCTTCTCTCCTGAGCATCAAAACCTATAATCACAGCAAACCAATTTTCTATATTCGTCATTAGAAAATATTCCAATTTACCTTTCCAATACGCGAAATGTTCACGGTCGAAGGAAGGCGGAATGTTGATGTCGTCACCCAATCTCTCCTTGAATTCCATCTTATTCCTCGCGTGCTCTTGGTTGTTAATCCGTAGAAGAGCCGGGCTGATACCACTTGTTGGATCTTTGTAATTGCTAGAGGGGTGAATGAATGCGTGTTCATTCGTTGATGGAATTTGATCGTGATCGTCTCTACAATTTCGTTAGTACACAGCGGAAATAGAAATAATACGATAACGAAATAAACAATCACACACGAACACAATTGTTTAACGTGGTTGAACCGCAGCCTTACTCCACGGATGGGGTTCGTATGAACCCTAGCGATGCCAATCAAACACCACTATAAAACACTCCTTCTCGGAACAATCTGGAGGCGGAGAAACCTCGTACAAGATGATTACAACAATAATCAAAAGCTACAAGCAAATACAATGAAATACAAAGCAAGACTAGTAAAGAAAAATACTTTACAAATGCTCTTGAATGCTTGATCGCTAGGTTGATCGAGTAGCACTTGGAGACCCTGAATTGCAGCAGCAACTCGCCCCAATTCGCCTCAAAGAACCATGCAAAATTCCTCCATCACGAGCTCCTTATAAAGCTTCAACCTATGCTGGAAAAAGTCGATCAGTCGACTGATGCCACTGTTGTCGTGAGACAACGGCTAGATCCACGCAGGATAAGTCCAACGGATCTACCATCAGTCGACTGATCAAACCCATCAGTCGACTGATGGTGTCCTCACTGGACTGTTGGTCCCAGCGGTCGAGTGAGACTACTCTCTGTGGCCGAATTCCCGAGCACCAGTCGACTGATCATGCAATCAGTCGACTGCTCGAGCCATAAGTCGACTGCCATCCTCTGGCAGTCGACTGCTAGGCCACTTCCCACAGTCAAACCCTAGTTGACTCGGTCTAGTCGACTGCCACATGGCTCCAGTCGACTGACACACCTCAAACATGAGGTTTTAGCCCAAGTATGGTGCCCCCATACTTGCTAGACCACCCTTAGCCTAGACCTAAGCCTTCTAGCCACAACCATCAGCCTCACGCCTCTCGGATCCCTCCAAGTCATCCATGACTTGTTCATACATCGCGCTAGCCTTCAGGAGTTTCCATCGTCTATGTCATGCTAACGGTGTCTACACCGCCAAGGCACATTGGACTTACGCCGCCAAAACTCCGCTTGGACTTTACGCCGCCAACCATTGGACTTATGCTGCCAAGACTCCCGCTTGGACTTTACGCAACCAATATCAAACCCCTTGGACTTCTCATGCCAAGACTCAAGCTTGGACTTTCCCTTGCCAACCCATGTTGGACTTCTCAAATGCCAAGACCATGCTTGGACTTTCCCTTGCTAACCAATGTTGGACTTTTACATTGCAAAGACCCATGCTTGGACTTTTCTTGTGCCAAGTGTCCCACTTGGACTTTCGATGCCAAGTACTCAAGACTTGGACTTTACCAAATGCCAAGTGTCCCACTTGGACTTTCCATGCCAAGTACCCAAGACTTGGACTTTCCCATAACAATTACATTGTCATATGTTTTTGTCGAACATCAAAACATCACTCGAATCAAACTCGAGTCCTGGTCAATCGTGACCTGAGCCGATTGCACCAACACCGATAACATGATCTCCCGTGTGACACCACACACCATGTTATCTACAATGTAATGTATTAGATAATATTGCATAACCATAAAAATATGCAAACAATGATCATGTGATTCTTATTTCAAAGCAAAGATGTTCATACAAAAGATAGACTTTTCAGTATACATCCCTACAATCTCCCACTTATACTAAAAGACTATGTTGTCCTTAAACTGCCATACATCTGATCCCCATTTCCTCCACATGCCTATTAAAAGCTCTCGCCGGAAGCGCCTTAGTGAAAGGATCTGCCAGGTTATCCTCCGATGCAATCTTGGCCACAACAATTCCTCCACACTTTACTATTTCTCGTATTAGGTGGTACTTGCGCTCTATGTGCTTACTCGCCTTATGGAGTCATGGTTCCTTCGAGTTTGCAACTTCACCACTATTATCACAATAAATTGTGATAGTTCTCGGCAAACTAGGAATCACATCCAAGTCCATCAGGAAGTTCCTGAGCCATACATCTTCTTTGGCCGCCTCAGAGGTCGCCACATACTCAGCTTCCATGGTAGAGTCTGCCACGCATTTCTGCTTGACACTCCTCCATACAATGGCTCCACCTCCCAAAGTAAACACAAAACCTAAGGTAGACTTACTCTTATCCCTATCAGATTGGAAGTCGGAATTCATGTAACCCACAAGGAGTAATTGGTCTGCCCGGTAAACCAGCGTATAATCCCTAGTCCTTCTCAAGTACTTCAATATATGTTTTACCATGCACCCAATGTCCTCGCTCGGATTACTCGATATCTCACGACCATGCCCACGGCAAAGAAGATATCTGGTCTCATACATAGCATCGCATACATGAGGCTTCCTACCGACAAAACATAAGGAACCGCCTTCATCTCCTCTATCTCCTTAGATGATCTAGGACACATTTCCTTAGATAAAGGAACTCCATGCCTGAAATGTAGAAAACCCTTCTTGAGTTCTGCATGCTAAAACGATCCATAATCGTGTCTATGTATGAAGCTTGGGATAAGCACAACATCCTTTCCCGCGATCCCTTATAACCTTGATCCCAAGGATGTGTCCCACTTCTCCCAAGTCCTTCATATCAAACTGCTTGACAACC
Organism: Wurfbainia villosa; assembly: GCA_025175895.1. Taxonomy (NCBI): domain Eukaryota; kingdom Viridiplantae; phylum Streptophyta; class Magnoliopsida; order Zingiberales; family Zingiberaceae; genus Wurfbainia; species Wurfbainia villosa. The sequence goes on along the minus strand of CM046003.1, from coordinate 77,962,685 downwards.
ATACCCTTACGTCCGATAACACCTTGATATTGTTGCCAATCAAAAAATGTCATCTACATAAAGTACAAGAAATACCACTACGCTTCATCACATCTCTTGTATACACAAGACTCATCCTGACTTTGAATAAATCCATAAGACTGATTACCTCATCAAAGCGATGTTCCAAGACCTAAGCTTGCTTCAATCCATAAATGGACCGATTGCTTACATACAAGATGTTCTTTGCCCTTAGCAATGAATCCTCTGTTGCTTCATAGATGTTTTCTCAAGACTTCCATTAAGGAAAGTTGTCTTGACATCCATCCGCCACACCTCATAATCCATATGAGTGCTATGCATAAGAGAATCCGGATAGACTTAAGCATGGCTACGGTGAAAAGGTCTCCTCATAATCGATACTTTCCGAGTATACCCTTCGCAACAAGCCTCGCTTTGAAGGTCTCAACCTTCCCATCTATTCCTCTCTTCTTTGTAGATCCACTTGCATCCAATGGTTTTTACACCATCGGGTGGTTCTACTAGCTCCCAGACTGATTTGAATCCATAGATTCAATCTCAAAGATTCATTGCACTTTGCCAAGATCCGCATCTTTATCTTGATTGCCTCGTCATATGTCCAGGATCAAGTTCATGTTCGCCAAGGTGACCAAATCAGAAGATTCTCCCAAGAACATGAATCTATTAAGTCGTCTCACAACCTCCCACTACGCAGGTATCACCTGTGGGTATCCTCCGTGACACGCGTGCATGACATGTGGTATATCCTCTTGCCGTGGTACTAAAGAAGTGACTTTCCCTTTAATTCCTCCGTAACAATTTTACTCTTGGGCTTGTGGCTCATCACATAGTCTTCCTTCAGAGTCTATGCTAACGATCACCTCTCGATCTCTAGGACTATAAAACAAACCACCCTTCATTCCTCATCTAGGATAGCCAACGAATATGCAGCTATTTCAGACGAGGTTCCAACTTACCAAAGATCCGCCTTCAAAGACATGTGGCTGGACTCCCATATCCGAATGTGTCTTAGACTAGGCTTTCGCCACCCACAATTCTGGGAGTAGAAGGCACCGATTTAGATGGAACCAAGTTCGTAATGTACACCGTGATCTAGAGCATATCCCCGTAACGAACTGCAAGTCGAATAACTCATCATCGATCTAACCATCTCCATAAGAGTCCTATTCCTTCGCTCGCTACACCATTCGGTAAGGTGTGCGTGCGATCAATTGGGATTGAATCCCAGCCTCTGATAAGTAGTTCCTAAACTCTCCCAAGAGGTACTCACCACCACGATCAGAACGTAGTGTCTTGATACTTTAACCTTGATGTTTCTCCGTAACAGCCATGAATTCTTTGAACTTGTCAAACCAATCAGACTTGCGGCGCATCAGAAAAAAGTATCCATATCTAGAGTAATAGGCAATAAAAGAGACGAAATACTCAAAACCACCTCTAACCTGGACATACATAGGACCACACAAATCAGAATGAACCAATTCTAACACATCTTTGGCTCTATACCCCTTGGCCTTAAAAGGCCTCTTGGTCATCTTACCCTCCAAGCAAGATTCACAGGTTGGGAGATCCTCCACCACTAATGAACCCAAAGGTCCATCAGCTATCAACCTTTGAATTCTGCTTAGGTTAATGTGACCAAGCCTAAGATGCCAAAGATATGTTTGGTTCATCTTCGAAGGTTCTTTTCTCTTATTGGAATTAGAAGATGAGTTATTAACTTCAATTTGCATCGTGGGAGGTTTTGGTTCAAGTGTGTACAAATTTACTATCAATGCACCCGAACAGATAATGTCCCTATTCCTTCTTATAACAACTCTGTCATTAAAATAAATAGAATAACCATCCATAAACAATTTAGAAACTGAAATTAAATTCTTTCTAAATAAGGGTACATAAAGGCAATTCTTAAGAACCAAAAGTTTATTTTTCTCAAAAGATAAATGAACATCTCCCATCGCAATACCGCCACCTTCGTGGCACGCCTAAGTATACTAGAATCTCCCTCACAGTCTAGTTTCTGGAACCCCTGCAAAGTATTGCAGACATGATCAGTGGCTCCCGTATCTACACACCAGGTGTCGGTAGATAACACCACTAAATAAGTTTCAACGACTAGACCAAAAGATATACATTTGTTCTTGCGGTTGGCGCCTTCTTCCAAGTGTCTAGTCCGCTTATAAGTGAAGCACTTGCCTTTCGGCTTCTTCACTCCTCCCGAGTACCTCCCACCTTCGCCTCGCTTTTTTTTCTTCTTCTTCTTGCCTTTCGGCTTAGAAGTAGAAACCTTTTGGGTCACCACGGCATGTGCCTGAGCACTTTGACGAAATAGCCCCTCTATCGCTTGGAGTTCTGTCAGAAGATCCGCCAATGAATACAACCTCTTGTTCATGCTGTAGTTTAGGCGAAACTGCTCAAAACTCTTTGGTAGAGACTGGAGTATGATATCGACTTGGGTTTCTCCATCGATCTCAGCCCGAGGACCTCCATCTCATTCAAATGAGCCATCATCTTGAGAACATGATCCTCACGTGTTCCTCGATCATGGTGGTCGCCATCAAGTTTCATATGGCTTCTTGCCTCGCAGCCTCGATTCTCGTGTCCGCTTCTTTGAGATTGAGCATCATATCATAAGCAAGGGCATGGCTTGATGTCGATGTTAAAGACATTTGACATAGATGCCAAAATGTAACACCGCACCATTTCATCTCTTGATCCACTTCTTATAGCTCTCTCTCCTTTTCCCGTAATCATCTGGGCTTGGGAGGGCACTCTTCGAGGAGTACATATTTGTATTCCTCAGTAGTCAAGACAATGTCTAGATTCCTCTTCCAATCAACATAGTTGGGTCCAATAAGTTTGTTCTCTTTCAGTATCACAGCAAGTGGGTTGAAAGTCATTTTGAAAGAAAACCTATGAATCACATAAATCAAAACATTAGATTTCAAAAAATTATTGATTCCTCAAACATTAAAATTTTAAAATCAACCAACACCTCAAAACACTGAGAATATCGTATGCCATGATAGTGTGGACGTATACGAATTCTACATTTGTAAGAGGAGGTTTTACCCATTAATTTTACTATCTTGTCAACCTAACTTTTTGACAAGTAAAATTAATAGTTAGTTCCTCTTTGGCCCTACAAATAAAAGCAGTGACTCCGATCTGGAGGGTACTTATATTTGTATCTAAGTGTTTACCATTACTCGGTACCAAGGTAATTATCTCGGGTTATGTGCCTTCCGATGGGGAAGTGCACACACTCCTTGATATTCCCTACAACCATATTTGACCTTGTGATCCGCAAACAAATTCATCCGATGGGGAGAAAGGCACTCAGAGCCGACGCGCAAGTTTGTTTGCATCACTTGTCAAATCTTAATGGAGGTCGTGGGAATTTTTAAAAAAATTCCCTCTCCCACTTAGTAATTTGAAATTGAGGAAATTTCCTATCCTTCGACATGCATATCAAACAAAAAGCAATAAATATGAAAAATAAAAATTATTTTCCAACTATTATGGCTTTTGTCTTCAATATATCTTCTGTCGCATCGCCATCTCGTCTGCTCCTCCTACGCCATGTACAAGCCATCCGGAGATCCGAGCCGAGACTAAAACCTATTTTAATTTACATCCATCGATCCTATACTCCACGAGAGAGTGTACATGAAATCTAGATCGAAAGTAAAATAAAATAAAGAGTTGCTAAATAATTCCGTATCTAATTTATAAAAAATCAAATACTAGCCTCGTCAACCCCGAGGATTCAACAAAATAAATATTTACACACATACACACATATGGCCATAATAATCGGATCTTATGCCTGCAACCAAAGAGTTAAACTACACATATCCTACTATTATCCGGCACATATAATATTTGAAAAAGTACATATAAATTAATTGAATCCTAAACACACAAAATCGGAAACCTTGGCTCTGATACCAGTTGTAGGGTTTTGCTCATCGAGTCCGTGAGGGGAAACTTCGCTTCCCACTACACCTTAGTTGTTTGTTCATGGCGATCCCATCGATGTCCTCGGATTAAAAATTTAATCCTAGACAAAAGGGATTGCTCAAACAACCAAGTCATCATCGTGCTATTCGTTTAGAGAGGTCACTTGAACAAACTCGTTGTTCAAGCGACCATCCTCTATTCTACGAGTAGCCACGGAATAGACGATTTTTGGATTGCCAATTTTTGTGTTTATGCTCGGGATCCAAGTATAATTTAGCTATATACAGATTTATATCATGCTCATAATTGAAAAACAAATACAAACATGTAACATATAAAAATTAGAGAATCGATATACCTCTCGATCTTCTAATGTATGACCTTCCTCTTTTCGGACGTCGTGTGGGCGACGATCTACCAAAAGTTGAAGCACCTAGATCGCAAATCTTCCTTCCTTGCTCTTCCAAAGCAACAGGAAGAATAGAAACAAGGTTTTTCTCCTCTCTAAAACCAACCAACAAGGAACAAAAACAATTCTTGCCACCGGCCAACAAAGAGAGGGAGGTGATGATGGAAACCAACCAAGACACCAAGGGAGACCCCTGAGTCTTGTTTCCACCACTCAAGGAGAAGAGAAGAGAGCCTTTGGGTTCCGGCCAAGGGCTGGAAAGGGGCTGGAAATGGTGTTGGACGCCGGCCAATGGAGAAGGAAGAAGAAAGGAAAAACTTCCTTAATTGGTGCCTCCCAAGCCTCCAAAAACCCCAAGCCTCCAAACCCTAATCCTATCTCAACTAGGATTCCTCTCTTGCCGCCCAAACCCTAGCTCTCCTTAGATTTATCTCCACGCCAACCCCGTGCCTTCCTTTTATACATTTAGGGATAAGCCTCCTTTTAATCTCGACCATTGGTTCTAGGGATTTAATCTCAACCGTCGGATCTAGAGATTTAATCTCAACCATCGGATCTAGAGATTTAATATCTACCATTGGATCTATAGTTTTGTTTCTATCCATTGGATCTAAGCTTCATGAGGTGTTAATAGGCTACATTAGGGACCATGAGGAGGAGTTGGATCTTTGCCACCCATGGATCAAGCCCACATAAAGTCCGATCCACTAATCATAATCCAATCCACTAAAGGATTATCATTGATCTACCTCACCAACCCCCATATGATAATATGGCCTCCATATATTATTTGTACATTTTCTCTCCGTGTTTAAGATCTCGAATGTCCGTTGATTAATTAATTTATTGATGATTAATTAATCAACATCTAACTCCTTAAGTAGTACCACTCAACCTTTTCATCATGTCGGACCATGTCCACCTGTTGGGTTTACATGATGAACCTTATGAGCTCCTCAAGGGGACATCATCATCCTAATATATAGGACACAATTTCCTCCTATAATCAATGACACACCATATAAATAATATCATCTCCCAACTTACCGAGCCTATCGATTTAATCTATAAATCTCGCCCATTGGTAAATCAAAGATATGACTACTAAGTATATGTGTCTGTTATTATATCGGGATTAATATCATGTACAAAATAATATCTGAGGTCCGATTCGATTATGTAGTCAGCAATAAATCGAATCAGCTCTATGTCGGTCCTGCTCAATACACACAAAGTGCACTAGTGTGATTCTATGGTCAAGACAAACCAATACAAAATCACACTACAACCATTCCGATGGTTTGTCCAAAGCCATCTTGGTTGTGAGCCTTTACTTATACTTTACAAGGAGTCGATAACATGATCTCCCATGTGACACCACACACCATGTTATCTACAATGTAATGTATTAGACAATATTGCATAACCATAAAAATATACAAACAATGATCATGTGATTCTTATTTCAAAGCAAAGATGTTCATACAAAAGATAGACTTTTCAGTATACATCCCTACACTTCTTCCACTTAGTTATTTAAAATTGAGGAATTTTCCTAGCCTACGACATGCATATCAAACAAGAAGCAATAAATATGAACAAATATTTTACAACTATTATGGCTTTTGTCTCCAATATGCCTCCCATCGTATTGCCATCTCGTCCGCTCCTCCCTACACCATGTACAAGCCATCCAGAGATCCGAGCCGAGAAAAACTATTCTAATTTACATCCATCGATCCTATACTCCACAAAGAAGTGTACATGAAATCTAGATCAAAAGTAAACTAAAATAAAAAGAGTTTCTAAACAATGTCGTACTTAATTACAAAATTAAATAATAGCCTCATCAACTCCGAGGATTCAAAAAAATATACAATTACACACATACAATCACATACACACATATGGCCATAATAGTTGGATCCTATGCCTGCAACAAAAAAGTTAACCTATGCACATCCTACTATTATCCAGCACATATAATATATAAAAAGTGCATAAAAGTAACCAAATCCTAAACACGCAAAATCGGAAACCGTGGCTTTGATACCACTTGAAGGTAGGAAACTTCGCTTCCCACTTCAACTCGGTTGCTTGTTCATGGCGATCCCATCTTTGTCCCCGAATTAAAAAAATTAATCCATGACTAATAGGGAATACCCAAGCTACCGTTTCATCGTCGTGCTATTCGATTAGAGCGGTCACTTGAACAAACTTGTTGTTCAAGCAACTAACCTCTATTCTTCGATTAGCCACGGAATAGATGATGTACGGATCGCTGGTTTTTGTGTTCGTATTCGGGGTCCAAGTAAATTAGCCACATATAATTGAAAATAATTATAGACATAATACAAAAGAACATAAACAAGCATTATAGCTCTCGATCTTCTTTTGTATGTCCTTCCTCCTTTTTGACATCGTGTGGGTGACGATCTTCCAAAAGTCGAAGCCTCCTAGATCTCGTTCTTCTTTTCTTTGCTCGCTTCGAACAAAAGGAAGAATAAAACAAAACTCTTCTCCTATGTAGAACCAACCACCAAGCCTTCTTGCTTGGTGATTGTCGCTGGCCATGGAGAGAACAAGGAGTAGATGAAGAGAATGGGGTGGGCGCCGACCAAAAGCTCCAAGGGAAGAACCCTAACCCCAGTCACCGCCGGCCAAGGATGGAGAGAAGAAGAGGATGAGCACCGGCCAAGGTTGAGAAGAGCAAGATGGACGCTGACCAAGGAAAAGAGGAAGAAGCCTTGCCGCCCATGGATTCTCCAAACCCTAGCCGCCCAATGCCCACCAAGCCCTAGCCGCCCAAACCCTAATACTCCTTCTATATCCTTGCCGCCCACCCTAGGAGCCTTATTTATAGAGTTGGGTTCAAGTCTCCTTTTAATCTCCACCGTTGGTTCTAGAAATTTAATCTGAACCGTCGGATCTAGATATTTAATCTCAATCGTCGGATCTAGAGATTTAATATCCACTGTCAGATCTAAAGATTTAATCTCCACCGTTGGATCTCGAGATTTAATCTCCACCGTCGGTTCTAGAGATCTATTTTTCATCATCATATTGTTGGAATATATACTGAAAGCCTAGCTCTTTTTGTATGAACATTTTATTTTGGAATAAGAATCACATGATCATTGTTTGCACTTTATATATTTATTATATGTGTGTGCATATTGTGTAATATTTTACATTGTAGATAACATGGTGCTTGGTGTGGCACAAAAGATCATGTTATCAGTCCCTTGTAAAATATAAGTAGAGGCTCACAACCAAGATGGTTTTAGATAAACCATTAGCATGGTTGTAGTGTAGCTTGGTATTGTTTTGTCTTGAACATAGAGTTACACTAGTACACTTAGGTGTATTGAGCAGGACCGACATAGAGGTGATTCAATTAATTGCTGACTACATAATTGAATCGGACCTCGGATATTATGTTGTACATGCTCTAAATCCCGATAAAATAACGGGCACATGTACTTAGTATTTATTTCTTTGATTTACCAGAGGGTGAGATTTAGATGGATTAAATCAATATGCCCGGTAAGTTGGGAAATGATATTATTTACATGGTGTGCCGTTGATTATAGGAGGAAACTGTGTCCTATATATTAGGCTGATCATGTCCCCTTGAGGAGCTCATAAGGTTCATCATGTAAACCCAGCTGGTTGACTTAGTCAACATGATGATAAGGTTGAGTGGTACTACTCGAGGAATTAGATGTTAATTAATTGATGGTCAGTAAATCAATTAATTGACGGACATTCGATATCTTAAACACGGGGAGATGAATGTACAAATAAAATAAGAAGCCCATATTAATTTATGGGGGTTGGTGAGGTAGTTCAATGATGATCCTCTAGTGGAATAGAACATCATTGATGGATCAAGTTTGTGTGGTTCCGATCCATCGGGTGGCCAAGATCCAACTCCTCCTTATGGTCCCTATCGTAGCCTAATATAATCCTAAAGAAGTCTAGATCCAAGGATGTAAAACAAAACTCTAGAACCAACGGTTAGGAATAAATCCCTAGATCCGATGGTTGGGATGAAACCCTAGAACCAACGGTTGGGATTAAATCCCTAGATCCGATGGTTAGGATGAAACCCTAAAATCAACGGTTGGGATGAAATCCTAGATCCGACGGTTGGGATGAAACCCTAGATCTGACGGTTGGGATAAAACCCTAGATCCGACGGTGGAGATTAAATCCCTAGATCTGACGGTGGAGATTAAAGGAGGCTTAGGCCCAACTCTATATATAGCAAGATAGGAAATTAGGGTTTGGCTCATCTCACAAACCCTAGAGGAGCTAGGTTTTGGCGGCTAGAACAAGCTTGTTTTCCTAGGGTTTTGGTGGCGCCTCCATCATCCTATTCTCATCCATTGTCGGTGTTCATCTCTTCCTCCTCCTTTGCTCATTGGTGGCCGGCGGTTCTCCAACTCCTTGGTGGCCGGCACTTCTCCAACCTCTAGGTGGCCGGCGGCAACACTTCAACAATTTGGCCGGTGCTCATCCACTAGTTCCTTGGCCGGCGGTTGCATCAAACTCCCTTGCTTTGTGGTCGGTTCTAGAAAGGAAAGGTTTTGTTGGTTCTTCTCTTTGTTCGCAGTGGACAAGGAAGGGAAGAACGCGATCTAGAAGGCTTCTACTCGTGGAGGATCTTCGCCCACACGTCGTCCACGAGGAGGATAGGACATACGGTAGAAGATCGTGAGGTATAAAAGTTTTACAACTTGATATTCTGATCTAAGCATGTTATTTTATGTGTTGATTATACAAGTGTGCATTAGTATATATTTTGTATAATCATGGACCCCGAAGACAAACACAAAACCGGCGATCCGTCCATCGTCTCTTCCGTAGCAAACTAACTAGATGAATTGGGTTGCTTCAACAACTAGTTTGTTCAAGCGATCACTCAAGTTGTTAGCACGACGACGAATTGGTTGTGCTAAGGAAACTCATCCCATCCGGATTAATTCTTTCATTAGTGAAAATTTTAATCCGGGGACATGGGAGGCAATGAGTCTCCGAAGCAACTCCCTACAAGTGGTATCAGAGCCACGGTTTCTGGTTTTGTGTGTTTTGGATTCGGTTACTTTCATGCACATATCATATATTGAGTATACCAGATAATTGTAGGATGTGCGTAGGCTAACTTTTTGGTTGCAGGCATAAGATCCGACTATTATGGCTATTTGGTTGTATGTGATTGTTTTGTGTGTGATTGTATGTATATTATTTGAATCCTCAGGGTTAACGAGGCTAGATTAGTAATTAATTTTTGTAATTAAATATGACATTGTTTAGCCGCTCATTTTAGTTTACTTTCGATCTAGATTATTTGAAAAGGTGGAGTAGGTGGCGACGACGGGATTCGTATTGGAGAACAATGCCATAATAGTTGTAAAAATTCTATTTTTTTCATATTTATTGCTTATTTGTTTTATATGCATGTTGTGTATGCTTTAAAATTCCTTGATTTCAATTTACTAAGTGGGAGAGGGATATTTTAATTAATTCCCGCGGCCTCCATTACAATTTGACGTGTGATGCACCAAACTTGCGCGTTGGCTCTGCGTGCCTTCCCACCATCGGATGGGTTTGTTTGCGGATCACTAGGTCAAATAATGGTTATAGGAAATTATTTAGGAGCGTGTGTACTTCCCCATCGGTAAGGCACATAATCCGAAATAATTCCCTTAGTATTGTGTAATGGTGCACACTTAGATGCAAATAAAAAGTATCCTCCCCATCGGAGTCACTGCTTTTATTTGTAGGGCTAAAGAGGAACCAACTATTAATTTTATTTTTCAAAAAGTAAGGTTGACAAGATAATAAAATTAATGGGTAAAACCTCCTCTTACAAATGTAGAATTCGTATACATCCACACTATCGTGGCATGCGATATTCTCGGTGTTTTGAGGTGTTGGTTGATTTCGGGATTTTATTGTTTTAAGGAATCAATAATATTTGAAATCTAATATTTTGATAATTGTGATTTTTAGGATTTTCAAATGGCTTTCAACACACTTGCTGTGATTTTAAATGAAAATAAGCTTACTGGACCAAACTACATTGATTAAAAAAGAAATCTGGATATTGTCTTAACTGCGGAGGAGTAAAAATTTGTACTCTTCGAGGTTTGTCCTCCTAAGTCCTCCGATGACTCTGATGAAAAGGAGAAAGAACGTTATAAGAAATGGGTCAAGGCAGATGAGATGGTGCGGTGTTACATTTTGGCATCTATGTCAAATGTGCTGCAACATCAGCATCAGGCCATAGCCACAGCTTATGACATGATGTTCAATCTCAAGGAACTTTTCGGACATCAGAGTAGGGCGGCTAGACAAGAGGCAATGAGAAACTTGATGACGACCACCATGATCGAGGGAACACCCGTTAGGGATCATGTTCTCAAGATGATGGCTCATCTTAATGAGATGGAAGTCCTCAGAGCTGAGATCGATGGGGAAACCCGGGTCGATATCATTCTCCACCGCTTAGGAGTTTTGAGCGCCTGCCAACTACAACATGAACAAAGAGGTTGTATTCGTTGGCGGAGCTTCCGATGTAACTCGGTGGCAGAGGGTTTTTCGTCACAAAGTGCTCAAGCCCATGGTCGCCAAAGGTTTCTTCCTCTAAACCGAAAGGTAAGAAGAAGAAGAAGCAAGGTGGAGGCGAAGAAAGTGGCAAGTGGGGACCTCGTGAGAGTGAAGAAGCCGAAAGGCAAGTGCTTCACTTGCAAGGTGATCGACAATGGAAGGGATGTCCTCTAGAAAGAACAAAGGTATATCTTCTTGTTTAGTTGTTGAAACATGTTTAGCGGTGTTATCTACCAGTGCGTGGTGTGTAGATACAGGAGCCACTGATCATGTCTACAATACTTTGCAGGGGTTCCAGGAAACCCGACGACTAGCTGAGGGAGAGATTACCATCTTCATGGGCAATACTTCAAAGGTGGCGACTATTGTAGTGGGAGAAGTTTATTTATCTTTTGATAGGAATAAAGTTTTGGTTTTGAGAAATTGTCTTTATGTACCTACTTTTAGAAAGAATTTAATTTCAGTTTCTAAATTGTTTATGGATGGATATTCTGTTTCTTTTAATGACAAAGTGGTTATAAAAAGGAATAGGGAGATTATCTGTTCTGGTACATTGGTTGGCAATTTATATACTCTTGAACCAAAAACTTCCACGATGCATATAGAAATCAATAACTCATCTTCTAAGTCTAATAAGAGAAAAGAACCTTCGCAAATGAACCAAACATATCTTTGGCATCTAAGGCTTGGTCATATTAACCTAAGCAAAATTCAAAGGTTGATAGCTGATGGACCTTTAGGTTCATTAGTGGTGGAGGATCTCCCAACCTGCGAATCTTGCTTGGAAGGTAAAATGACCAAGAGGCCTTTCAAAGCCAAGGGGTATAGAGCCAAAGATGTGTTAGAATTGGTTCATTCTGATTTGTGCGGTCCTATGTCTATCCAGGCAAGAGGTGGTTTTGAATATTTCATCTCTTTTATAGACGATTATTCAAGATATGGATACATTTACTTGATGCGCCAGAAAGTCCAATGCTTTGACAGGTTCAAAGAATTCAAGGCTGATGTGGAGAACCGTCAAGGTAAAAGTATCAAGACATTACGATCTGATCGTGGTGGCGAGTACCTCTTGGGAGAGTTTAGGAGTTACTTATCAGAGGCTGGGATTCAATCCCAATTTTTCGCACCTGGCACACCCCAGCAGAATGGTGTGTCGGAGCGAAGGAACTGGACTCTTATGGAGATGGTCAGATCTATGATGAGTTATTCTGAGTTACATTGCTTCTGGGGTATGCTCGATATGGCACACATTCTGAACTTGGTTCCATCTAAGTCAGTACCCTCTACTCCCACAGAGTTGTGGACTGGGTGAAAGCCTAGTCTAAGACATATTTGGATTTGGGGTAGTCCAGCACATGTGCTGAAGGGAGATGCTGGTAAGTTGGAATCTTGTACAGAAGTACGCTTGTTTGTTGGCTACCCTAAGGGAACGAAGGGTGGTTTATTCTATAGTCCTAGAGATCAGAAGGTAATCGTGAGTACGAATGCCAGATTTCTAGAGGAGGACTATGTAATGAACCACAGGCCCACGAGTAGGATTGTTCTTGAGGAGTTGACAGGGGAAGTCCCGACTTCAGTACCACCGGTACAAGAGGAGATACCACAAGTCACTGCACCGCGTGTCACAGAGCATACATAGGAGGCACCTCGTCTTAGTGGGAGGGTTGTTAGACAACCTAACAGATTCATGTTTTTGGGAGAGTCTTCGGACTTAGTCCTTGGTGAACATGAACCGGATCCCCGGACATATGACGAGGCACTCCAAGATAGAGATGCGGTATCTTGGCAAAGTGCGATGAATTCAGAGATAGAATCTATGGATTCTAATCAAGTCTGGGAGCTAGTAGAGCCACCCGAAGGTGTAAAAGCCATTGGATGCAAGTTGATCTACAAAAGAAAGAGAGGAGTGGACGGGAAGGTTGAGACCTTCAAAGCTAGGCTTGTCGCGAAAGGGTATACTCAGAAAGAGGGTATCGATTATGAGGAGACCTTTTCGCCGGTAGCTATGCTTAAGTCTATCTGGATTCTCTTATCTATAGCTGCTCATATGGATTATGAGATTTGGCAGATGGATGTCAAGACAGCTTTCCTTAACGGAAGACTTGAGGAGAACATCTATATGCGGCAACCCGAGGGATTCATTGCTAAAGGCAAAGAGCATCTTGTATGTAAGCTTAATCGGTCCATTTATGGATTGAAGCAAGCTTCTACATCTTGGAACATCTGCTTTGATGAGGTAATCCAATCATATGGATTTATTCAAAGTCCAGATGAGCCTTGTGTATACAAGAGATGTGATGAAAACGTAGTGGTGTTTCTTGTACTATACGTAGATGACATTTTGTTAGTTGGCAACAATATCAAAGTGTTATCTAACGTAAGGGTATGGTTGTCCAAACAGTTTGACATGAAGGACTTGGGAGAAGTGGGACACATCCTTGGGATCAAAGTTATAAGGGATCGCAAGAAAAGGATGTTGTGCTTGTCTCAAGTTTCATACATTGACACTATCCTTGCTCGTTTTAGCATGCTGAACTCCAAGAAAGGTTTTCTACCTTTTAGGCATGGAGTTCCTTTATCTAAAGAGATGTGTCCCAAAACATCAAAGGAGATAGAGGATATCTTTATCCGTGGGCATGCATAATACATCGAGTAATCCTGGACAGGGACATTGGACTACGGTAAAGAATATATTGAAGTACCTAAGAGGGACTAGGGATTTTATGCTGGTTTACCGGGCAGATCAATTAGTCCCTATGGGTTACACGGATTCGGATTTCCAATCAGATAGGGACAAGAGTAAGTCTACCTCGGGGTTTGTGTTTACTTTTGGAGGTGGAGCCATAGTATGGAGGAGTGTCAAGCAGAAATGCGTGGCGGACTCTACCATGGAAGCTGAGTATGTGGCAGCCTCTGAGGCAGCCAAGGAAGCAGTATGACTCTGGAACTTCTTGATGGACTTGGATGTGATTCCTGGTTTGCCCAGAACTATCACAATTTATTGTGATAACAGTGGTGCAGTTGCAAACTCGAAGGAACCACGAGTCCATAAGGCGAGTAAACACATAGAGCGCAAGTACCACCTTATACGAGAGATCGTAAAACGAGGAGAATTTGCTGTCGCCAAGATTGCATCAGAGGATAACCTGGCGGATCCATTCACTAAGGCCCTTCCAGCGAAAGCATTTGATAGGCATGTGGAGGACATGGGGATCAGATGAATGGCAGTGTGATGACGGCATAGTCTTTTAGTATAAGTGGGAGATTGTTGGAATGTATACTGAAAGCCTAGCTCTTTTTGTATGAACATTTTATTTTGGAATAAGAATCACATGATCATGGTTTGCACTTTATATATTTATTATATGTGTGTGCATATTGTCTAATATTTTACATTGTAGATAACATGGTGCTTGGTGTGGCACAGAAGATCATGTTATCAGTCTCTTATAAAATATAAGTAGAGGCTCACAACCAAGATGGTTTTGGACAAACAATTGGAATGGTTGTAGTGTAGCTTGGTATTGTTTTGTCTTGAACATAGAGTTACACTAGTACACTTAGGTGTATTGAGCAGGACCGACATAGAGGTGATTCAATTAATTGCTGACTACATAATTGAATCGGACCTCGGATATTATGTTGTACATGCTCTTAATCCCGATATAATAACGGGCACATGTACTTAGTATTTATTTCTTTGATTTACCAGAGGGTGAGATTTAGATGGATTAAATAAATATGCCCAGTAAGTTGGGAAATGATATTATTTACATGGTGTGCCGTTGATTATAGGAGGAAACCATGTATTATATATTAGGTTGATGATGTCCCCTTGAGGAGCTCATAAGGTTCATCATGTAAACCCAGCTGGTTGACTTAGTCAACATGATGATAAGGTAGAGTGGTACTACTCGAGGAATTAGATGTTAATTAATTGATGGTCAGTAAATCAATTAATTGACGGACATTCGATATCTTAAACACGGGGAGATGAATGTACAAATAATATATGGAGCCCATATTAATTTATGGGGGTTGGTGAGGTAGTTCAATGATGATCCTCTAGTGGAATGGAACATCATTGATGGATCAAGTTTGTGTGGTTCCGATCCATCGGGTGGCCAAGATCCAACTCCTCCTTATGGTACCTATCGTAGCCTAATATAATCCTAAAGAAGTCTAGATCCAAGGATGTAAAACAAAACTCTAGAACCAATGGTTGGGATTAAATCCCTAGATCCGATGGTTGGGATGAAACCCTAGAACCAACGGTTGGGATTAAATCCCTCGATCCGATGGTTAGGATGAAACCCTAAAATCGACAGTTGGGATGAAATCCTAGATCCGATGGTTGGGATGAAACCCTAGATCCGACGGTTGGGATAAAACCCTAGATCCGATGGTGGAGATTAAATCCCTAGATCCGACGGTGGAGATTAAAGGAGGCTTAGGTCCAACTCTATATATAGATGGCTAAGGCTTGGGCGGCAAGATAGGGATTGGAAATTAGGGTTTGGCTCATCTCAATGTGGGAGGCAACAAACCCTAGAGGAGCTAGGGTTTTGGGTGGCTAGAAGTGGGTGGCAAGCTTGTTCTCCCTAGGGTTTTGGCCGGCGCCCCTCATCATATTCTCATCCATTGCCGGTGTTCATCTCTTCCTCCTCCTTTGCTCATTGGTGGCCGGCGGCAACACTTCAACAAGTTGGCCGGCGCTCATCCACTCGTTCCTTGGCCGGCGGTTGCATCAAACTCCCTTACTTGGTGGCCAGTTCTAGAAAGGAAAGGTTTTGTTGGTTCTTCTCTTTGTTCGCAGCGGACAAGGAAAGGAAGAACGCGGTCTAGAAGGCTTCTACTCGTGGACGATCTTCGGATAGGACATACGGTAGAAGATCGTGAGGTATAAAAGTTTTACAACTTGATATTCTGATCTAAGCATGTTCTTTTATGTGTTGATTATACAAGTGTGCATTAGTATATATTTTGTATAATCATGGACCCCGAAGACAAACACCAAAACCAGCGATCCGTCCGTCGTCTCTTCCGCGGCAAACCAACTAGAAGAGTTGGGTTGCTTGAACAACTAGTTTGTTCAAGCGATCACTCAAGTTGTTAGCACGACGACGAATTGGTTGTGCTAAGGAAACTCATCCCATCCAGATTAATTCTTTCATTAGTGAAAATTTTAATCCGGGGACATGGGAGCCAATGTGTCTCTGAAGCAACTCCCTACACGGATATAGGCTCCATGAAATTTTAATAGGCTACAATAGGGACCATGAGGAGAGTTGGATCTTGGCCACCCAATTGATCAAGCCCACATAAAGTCCGATCCATTAATGATAATCCATTCCACTAAAGGATTATCATTGATCTACCTAACCAACCCCCATACGTTAATATGAGTTCCATATATTATTTGTACATTTATCTCCCCGTGTTTATGATCTCGAATGTCAATCGATTAATTAATTTACTAACAATTAATTAATCAATATCTAACTCAATGAGTAGTACCACTCAACCATATCATCATGTCGGACCAAGTCCACCTGCAGAGTTTACATGATGAACCTTATGAGCTCCTCAAGGGGACATTATCATCCTAATTGTTGGGATGTATACTGAAAAGTCTATCTTTTGTATGAACATCTCTATTTTGAAATAAGAATCACATGATCATTGTTTGCATATTTTTATGGTGATGCATATTGTCTAATACATTACATTGTATATATCATGGTGTGTAGTGTCACATGGGAGATCATGTTATCGGCTCCTTGTAATGTATAAGTGTAGGCTCACAATCGAGATCGCTTTGGACAAACCATTGGTATGGTTGTAGTGTGACTTGGTATTGGTTTGTCTTGACCATAGACTCACTCTAGTACACTTTGTGTGTATTGAGCAGGACAGACTTAAAGGTGATTCGATTTATTGCTGACTACATAATCGAATTGGACCTCAGATATTATATTGTAGATGCTCTTAATCCCGATATAATAACGGGCACATATACTTAGTATTCATTTCTTTGATTTGCCAATGGGCGAGATTTATAGATTAAACCGATAGGCTCGGTAAGTTGGGAAATGATATTATTTATATGGTGTGTCGTTGATTATAGGAGGAAACCGTGTCCTATATATTAGGATGATGATGTCCCCTTGAGGAGCTCATAAGGTTCATCATGTAAACCCTACAGGTGGACTAGGTCTGGCATGATGAAAAGGTTGAGTGGTACTACTCATGGAGTTAGATGTTGATTAATTAATTGTCAATAAATTAATTAATCGACAAACATTCGAGATCTTAAAAATGGGGAGAAATTGTACATATAATATGGTGCCCATATTAACCTATGGGGTTGGTGAGGTAGATCAATGATAATCCTTTAGTGGATTGGATTATCATTAATGGATCGGACTTTATGTGGGCTTGATCCATTGGGTGGGCAATATCCAACTCCTCCTCATGGTCCCTATTGTAGCCTATTAATACCTCATGAAGCCTAGATCCAATGCATGAAAACAAAACTCTAGATCCAAAGGTAGAGAATAAATCTCTAGATCCGACGGTTGAGATTAAATCTCTAGAACCAATGGTGGAGATTAAAACAAGGCTTATCCTTAACTCTATAAAAAAGGGGCTTAAGGGTTGGCATGGAGATTATTAGAAGCAAGGGAGGTTTGGAGTTGGCGGCAAGAGGCTTGGAGTTAGGGTTTGGAGTTGGCGGCACCATATAAGGAAACCTTTTCCTTATCTTCTTCTTCTTCCATTGTGGTCGGCGCCCATACAACCCCTCTTCTCTATTGGCCGACATCCAAAACCTACCTCTTCTCCTCTCCTTGGTCGGTGGAAACAAGGCTTAGGGTCCTCCCTTAGAGCTCTTGGCTGGCATTCATCTTTCTCATCTTCTCCTTGTTGGCCGGCGGCAAGCAACTTGCTTGTTGTTTGTTGGTTGGCTAAAGAAAGGAGAAGGGTCTTGTTTCTATTCTTCCTCTTGCTCGGAACAAGCAAGGAAGGAAGATTGGTGATCTAGGAGCTTCAGCTTTTGGTAGATCGTTGCCCACATGACGTCCGAAAGGAGGATGGTCATACAATAGAAGATCGAGTGGTATAACACTTATCTATCTTCATATGTAACATGTTTGTAATTGTTTTCAATTATATATGCATGATATATTCTATTTTGTGGCTAAATATACTTGCACCTGGAACATAAACACAAAAGTCGGCGATCCGTACATCGTCTATTCCACGGCAATTCGTAGAATAGAGGTTGGTCGCTTGAACAACAAGTTTGTTCAAGTGACTACTCTAATCGAATAGCACGACAATGACACGATTGCTTGGGCAATCCCTTTTGTCAAGGATAATTTTTTTTTATCCGGGGACGTCGAAGGGATTGCCATGAACAAGCGATCGAGTTGAAGTGGGAAGCGAAGTTTCCTACCTACAAGTGGTATCAGAGGCACGATTTTCGATTTTGTGTGTTTAGGATTCGATTACTTTTATGCACTTTTCATATATTATATGTGTCAGATAATAGTAGGATATATTTAGGTTAACTCTTTCGTTGCAGGCATAGGATCCAACTATTATGGCCATATGTGTGTAATTATATATTTTGTGGAATCCTCGGGGTTGACGAGGCTAGTATTTAATTTTTGTAAATTAGATATGACATTGTTTAGCCACTCTTTCTATTTTAGTTTACTTTCGATCTAGATTTCATGTACACTCCCTCGTGGAGTATAGGATCGATGGATGTAAATTAAGATAGTTTTTTCTCGGTTCGGATCTCCAGATGGCTCGTACATGGCGTAGGAGGAGCGGACGAGATGGCGATACGACGAGAGACATATTGAAGACAAAAGCCATAATAGTTGAAATTTTTTTATTTTTCATATTTATTGGTTATTGTTTGATATGCATATCATAGGCTAGAAAATTCCTCAATTTCAAATTACTAAGTGGGAGAGGGATATTTTTATAAATTCCCACGACCTCCATTACAATTTGACATGTGATGCAAACAAACTTGCGAGTCGGCTCTGAGTGCCTTCCTCCCCATCAGATGGGTTTGTTTGCGGATCACAAGGTCGAATATGGGTATAGGAAATTATTAAGGAGTGTGTGTACTTCCCCATCGGAAGGCACATAACCCGAGATAATTACCTTGGTACTGAGTAATGGTGAACACTTAGAAGCAAATATAAGTATGCTCCCCATCGGAGTCACTGCTTTTATTTGTAGTGCCGAAGAGGAACCAACTATTAATTTTACTTGTCAAAAGGTTAGGTTGACAAGATAGTAAAATTAATGGGTAAAACCTCCTCTTACAAATGTAGAATTCGTATATGTCCACACTATCGTGGCATACGATATTCTTGGTGTTTTGAGGTGTTGGTTGATTTTAAAATATTATTGTTTGAGGAATCAATAATTTTTGAAATCTAATGTTTTGATCCATATGATTCTTAGGTTTTCTTTCAAAATGACTTTCAACCCGCTTGTTGTGATACTGAAAGAGAATAAACTTACTGGACCCAACTATGTTGATTGGAAGAGGAATCTTGACATTGTCTTCACTGCTGAGGAATACAAATATGTACTCCTCGAAGAGTGTCCTCCTAAGCCTGCGGATGATTCTGGGGAAAAGGAGAAGGTGAGTTATAAGAAGTGGATCAAGGCCGATGAGATGGCGCGGTGTTACATTTTGGCATCTATGTCAAATGTACTGCAACATCAGCATCAAGCCATGCCCACTGCTTATGACATGATGATCAATCTCAAAGAGCTTTTCGGACAACAGAATCAGGCTACAAGGCAGGAAGCC
This sequence comes from Wurfbainia villosa, assembly GCA_025175895.1. Taxonomy (NCBI): domain Eukaryota; kingdom Viridiplantae; phylum Streptophyta; class Magnoliopsida; order Zingiberales; family Zingiberaceae; genus Wurfbainia; species Wurfbainia villosa. The sequence goes on along the minus strand of CM046003.1, from coordinate 77,942,835 downwards.
ATGAGGAACTTGATGACGACCACCATGATCGAGGGAACACCCGTGAGGGATGATGTTCTCAAGATGATGGCTAATTTAAATGAGTTAGAAGTCCTTGGAGCTGAGATCGATGGGGAAACCCAGGTCGATATCATTCTCCAATCTCTACCTAGGAGTTTTGAGCAGTTTCGCCTGAACTATAACATGAACAAAAGGTTGTATTCATTGGTAGAGCTTGGGAACTCCAAGCGAGAGGGCTATTTACGAGTGCTCAGGCGCATGCCATGGTGACCCAAAAGGTTTCTACTTTTAAGCCGAAAGGCAAGAAGAAGAAGAAACAAACTGGGGCAAAGGCGGTGGGAGGAACTCAGGGAGGAGTGAAGAAGCTGAAAGGCAAGTGCTTCACTTGTAAGCAGATTGGACACTAGAAGAAGGACTACCCCAACCACAAGTAGAACAAAGTTATATCTTTTGGTCTAGTCGTTGAAACATGTTTAGCGGTGTTATGTTACGGTGTAACGCCCGTAAAATTCTAAACTATGCCAAGTAATTATATAGGTTTTAAGGCCATAAAAGGTTTAAAATAAAATAAAAAAAAAGATGGTTATAGGTAGTATTTGAACCATGAACCTCCTAATAGGGAGGTAGCCTTGACACCACTAGACCCTAGGATAATTTATGCATAAGATATATAAAGAATGTACAAGACCATAGGATGATTCATGGATAAGATATATAAAGAATATACAAAGAATATAGATGGGAAGATGAGGAGTTGGTTCATCCCCTCCCATGAAAGGATGAAGAGTGTTCATTCCCTAGGTATTAAAGAGGAGAATTAAGAAAAGAGAGGAAGTAAAACCCCACTTTCCTTCTTCATTCTCCTTCTTCCTCATCCTTGGCCGAATTCCCCATTTCCCTTTCCTCCCTTTTTCATCCCAAGCTCTAGAAATTTTATAAGAATTTTTGTATGATTATAATGGGCTTTATGTGGGCTCTTTCAAAAATAAAAGAAAATGAGCAAAAAAAGATGCAAGACCTAGGAATTGAACCCCAAACCTCTAGAGATAGTCAAGCCCTAAGGGTGCATCCAATAACCAGAAGCCCAACAAGATTGTATTATTAGAGGAATGGGGAAAATTATAGTTAGGGGTAAGGGAGACTAAGGGACTCTTCAAATGAATAAATAGGGGGAATGAGGGGACATAAGGGATCAAATTGTTTTTCTCCTCCTCTTCTTCTTCCTCACCGAACCCTAGAGCTCCTCCTTTTCATCCTTGTCCGAAATTCATCCAAGCAAGAAGGGGGCTAGGTTTGCTTCCCATAGGTCATCTAGCAACCAAAAATCAAAGCGAAGGATGTATGTATCCCCTCACCTACATACAAGTAGCTTTCCGATTGAAGTTTTGTATCAAACCCTCCATGAACCATTCGGCCAACCTTTGCTTTTGAGGCTTCAATGAAATTCTATACCATAATTTGTATGTATATGATGATGTTAGGGTGTTAGATGGATTAGGTTAAAAGTTTAACCATAAAAGCCTCCATGAACCATTCGGCCAACCTTTGCTTTTGATGTTTCAATGAAGTTCTATACCATATTTTGTATGCATATGATGATGTTAGGATGTTAGATGGATTAGGTTAAAAGTTTAACCCGAAAAGCCTCCATGAACCATTCGGCCAACCTTTTCTTTTGATGTTTCAATGAAGTTATATACCATATTTTGTATGCATATGATGATGTTAGGATGTTAAATGGATTAGGTTAAAATTTTAACCCTAAAAGCCTCCATGAACCATTCGGCCAACCTTTTCTTTTGATGTTTCAATGAAGTTCTATACCATATTTTGTATGCATATGATGATGTTAGGATGTTAAATGGATTAGGTTAAAAGGTTAACCCTAAAAGCCTCCATGAACCATTCGGCCAACCTTTGCTTTTGATGTTTCAATGATGTTCTATACCATATTTTGTATGCATATGATGATGTTAGGATGTTAGATGGATTAGGTTAAAAGTTTAACCCTAAAAGCCTATATGAACCATTCGGCCAACCCTTGCTTTTGATGTTTCAATGAAATTCTATACCATATTTTGTATGTATATGATGATGTTAAGATGCTAGATGAAGATAAAATGCTCTAGGTTAGGTTAACATGTGTTTTATGTTTAGGTGAATTCATGTTGACTTGTGATATTAAATGATGCTAGATGAAGATAACATGCTCTAGGTTAGGTTAACATGTGGTTTATGCTTAGGTGAATTCATGTTAACTTGTAATATTAAATGATGCTAGATGATGATAACATGCCCTAGGTTAGTGTTTACTTCCTCTTGATGTTTATGCCTTATGTCATGCCCTATATGTGTGTGATATCTGAGATATGTTATGTAATGAAATATGATATGGTTATGAAATGAAGTATGATATGTTCATGAAGTATAATATGATATGTTTATGAAGTGATTCATGATATGTTATGAAATGAAGTATGATATGTTTATGAAATGAAATATGATATGTTCATGAAGTGAAATATGATATGTTACCAAATGAAGTATGATATGTTTATTAAATGAAATATGATATGTTCATGAAGTGAAATATGATATGTTATGAAATGAAGTATGATATGTTTGTGAAATGAAATAAGATATGTTATGATAAAAAGCATATAATTATTTTACCTTCTGCATGGCTTGTACCAGGACCCTAACAAGGTCCAAAGGGATGGGCTCCTAAGATGCCCTAGGCCGACGGACTAAGATCGGGCCTAGGATGGGCTTCTATGTATGATTACCCCTAGGTCGACGGACTAAGATCGGGCCTACTACGGGAAGGGCTCTCAGATGCCCTAGATCGATGGACTAAGATCGGGCCTAAGATGGGCTTCTACGCTATGACGATGGCCCCTAGGTCGACAGACTAAGATCGGGCCTAGTAACCTAGTTGGTTCGAGACTTGCTACCTCGGGTCTATTTAGGGATGCGCGGTATGATGATGATGATGTGGTACAATGCCGGGCCCAATATATTGAGATTTATGTTTACGTACCTATAATATATGTTTTCGAAGAGCATCCTGCATATGTTTACATGTTATGATTACCATGTTAAATTTGTGTTTACATGTTATGTTGCTATGATATATATGTTGCATGTTATGTTTGCTTATTTTACTTATGCTACATGTTATGTTTGCTTATGTCACATATGTTACATGTTATGTTTGCTTATGTTATTTATGCTACATGTTATGTTTGCTTATGTCACATAGGTTACATGTTATGTTTGCTTATGTTATTTATGCTACATGTTATGTTTGCTTATGTCACATATGTTACATGTTATGTTTGCTTATGTTATTTATGCTACATGTTATGTTTGCTTATGTTATATATGTCACATGTTATGTTTGCTTATGTTGCTTATGCTACATGTTGTGTTTGCTTATGTTATTTATGCTACATGTTATGTTTGCTTATGTCACATATGTTACATGTTATGTTGCTTATATGTTATGAGTGTTGCATGCTATGCTTAATGTCGATGTATGGTTTTGTGAGTAGGACAAGATCTTACTAAGCCTATGTGCTTATAGTTTATTTTCCCTTGTACTGCAGATAAGGGTAAAGGGTGGATAAACAAAAGGGAGCAACAGGAGGGGCAAGTGTGTGTGTGGCAGTGGAATGTTGGAAGAGATCTGTTATGTCCCTTATGCATGTTTTCCTTAAGATGTTTGGTTTATGGTTTTGAATTAAGCACTAAGTACTTATGAAATAATGATGCATGCTCTATGTTAAGAAGAAGTACCTATGAAATGACAATGCATGTTATGTTTAACAGAAAAAAAAATATGTCTAAAGTCTTCCGCTGTAAGAAGTACGATATGTATAGTCTTCCGCTATAAGTAGTACGATGTATGTATGTATGGTCGTGTCACGCGCCGCCCCTCCGGACCCTAGGAAAGGGCGGGCGTGACATCCGGCACCTGGTGTGTAGATACAGGAGCCACTAATTATGTCTGCAATATTTTGCAGGGGTTCCAGGAAACCAGACGACTGGCTGAGGGAGAGATTATCGTATACTTGGGCGATGCCATAAAGGTGGCGGCTGTTGCAGTGGGAGACGTTTATTTATCTTTTGAGAAAAATAAAGTTTTGGTTCTTAAGAATTGCCTTTATGTACCTTTATTTAGAAATAATTTAATTTTGGTTTCTAAATTATTTATGAATGGATATTCTATTTCTTTTAATGACAGAATTGTTATAAAATGGAATAGGGGCATTATCTATTCGGGTGCATTGATAGGAAATCTATACACACTTGAACCAAAAGCTTCCATGATGCAAATAGAAGTTAATAACTCATCTTCTAATTCTAATAAGAGAAAATAAGCTTCGAAGATGAACCAAACATATCATTGGCATCTTAGGCTTGGTCATATTAACCTAAGCATAATTCAAAGGTTGATAGCGGATGGACCTCTGGGTTCATTAGTGGTGGAAGATTTCCCAACCTGTGAATCCTGCTTGGAGGGTAAAATGACCAAGAGGCCTTTTAAGGCCAAGGGGTATAGAGCCAAAGATGTGTTAGAATTGGTTCATTCTGCTTTGTGTGGCCCTATGTCTATCCAGGCTAGAGGTGGTTTTGAGTATTTCGTCTCTTTTATAGACGATTATTCGAGATATGGATACATTTACTTGATGCACCACAAGTCTGAATGCTTTGACAAGTTCAAAGAATTCAAGGCTGATGTGGAGAAATGTCAAGGTAAAAGTATCAAGACACTACGCTCTTATCGTGATGGTGAGTACCTCTTGGGAGAGTTTAGGAATTACTTATCAGAGGCTGGGATTCAATCCCAATTGTCTACACTTGGCACACCCCAGCAGAATGGTGTAGCAGAGCGAAGGAATAGGACTCTTATAGAGATGGTTAGATTGATGATGAGTTATTCTGAGTTGCCAGATTCATTCTGGGGATATGCTCTAGATATGGTGGTGTGCTTTCTGAACTTGGTTTCATCTAAATCAGTGTCTTCTACTCTGACATAATTGTGGACTAGGCGAAAGCCTAGTCTAAGACATATTCGGATATGGGGGAGTCCATCACATGTGCTCAAGGTAGATGCTGGTAAGTTAGAACCTCGTACAGAAGTACGCTTGTTCGTTGGATATCCTAGAGGAACGAAAGGTGGTTTGTTTTATAGTCCTAGAGATCAGAGGGTGATCGTCACCACGAATGTCAGATTTCTAGAGGAAGACTATGTGATGAACCAGAAGCCCATGTGTAAGATTGTTCTGGAGGAATTGAATGGGGAAGTCACTTCTTCAGTACCATCGGTACAAGAAGATATACCATAAATCACTGCACCGCGTGTCACAGAGGATACACAGGTGATACCTCGTCGTAGTGGGAGGGTTGTGAGATATCTTGATAGATTCATGTTCTTGGGAGAATCTTTTGATTTAGTCCCTAGAGAACATGAACCTGATCCTTGGACATATGACGAGGCAGTCCAAGATAAAGATGCAGTATCTTGGCAAAATGCAATGAATACTGAGATTAAATCTATGTATTCAAATCAGGTATGGGAACCACCCGATGGTGTAAAAACCATTGGATGCAAGTGGATCTACAAAATAAAGAGAGGAATAGATGGGAAGGTTGAGACCTTCAAAGCGAGGCTTGTTGCGAAGGGGTATACTCAGAAAGAGGGTATCAATTATGAGGAGACCTTCTTGCCGTTAGCCATGCTTAAGTCTATCCGGATTCTCTTATGCATTGCAGCTCATATGGATTATGAGGTATGGCAGATGGATGTCAAGACAGCTTTCTTTAATGGAAGTCTTGAGGAAAATAACTATATGAAGCAACCAGAGGTATTCATTACGAAGGGCAAAGAGCATCTTCTATGCAAGCTTAATCGGTCCATTTATGGATTCAAGCAAGCTTCGAGGTCTTGGAACATCCTCTTTGATGAGGTAATCTAGTCTTATGGATTTATTCAAAGTCCGGATGAGTCTTGTGTATACAAGAGATGTGACAGAAACGTAGTGATATTTTTTATACTATATGTAGATGACATTTTGTTAATTGGCAATAATGTCAAGGTGTTATCGGACGTAAGGGTATAGTTGTCCAAATAGTTTGATATGAAGGACTTGGGAGAAGTGGGACACATCATTGGGATCAAGGTTATAAGGGATCTCAGGAAAAGGATGTTGTGCTTATCTCAAGCTTCATACATTGACACCATTATGGATCGTTTTAGCATATAGAACTCCATGAAGGGTTTTCTACCTTTTAGGCATGGCGTTCCTTTATCTAAGAAGATGTGTCCTAGAACATCTGAGGAGATAGAGGAGATGAAGGTGGTTCCTTATGTCTCGGTAGTAGGAAGCCTCATGTATGCAATGCTATGTACGAGACCAGATATCTTCTTTGACGTGGGCATAGTCAGCAGATATCAGAGTAATCCAGGAAAGGGACATTGGACTTTGGTAAAGCATATATTGAAGTACCTGAGAAGGACTAGGGATTATATGCTAGTTTACCAAGCAGACCAATTACTCACTATGGGTTACATGGATTTCGACTTCCAATCAGATAGGGATAATAGTAAGTCTACCTCAGGTTTTGTGTTTACTGTAACGCCCGTGAAATTCTAGCAATTTTACGAGAATTTTTGGCTTTATGAGGATGGGCTTTATGTAGGCCTTTTTGGAGAAATAAAAGAAAATAAGCCAAAAAGAGATGCAAAGCCTAGGAATTGAACCCCCCACCTCTAGGGATAGCCAAGCCTTATAGATGCACCCACTAACCATAAGCCCAATAGAATCATATCATTAGAGGAAAGGGGGAACCTATAGATAAATGGGAGGAGGGTAAATGAAGAGGCTTGACAAGGAGAAGAGAAACTTCTCTTCCTCCCCTTTATAAAGAAGAGAGAAGTTCCACTTGGCCACTTCTTCCTTCCTTCTTCCTCTTCTCTTCATTCTCACCGAAACCCCAAGCTCTTCTTCCTCCTTTGGCCGAGAGCTCCTTGCAAGCTAGGAGAGAGCTAGGTGACCTCCATTAGGTCATCTCCCAAGCAAGCGAAGGATGTAAGTTTTCCTCACTGCGGTATATTAGTTTGATAGGGTTGGTTGCTTGAAAGAAATATGAAATTGTAGCCTTATAAGTTTGCCAACTAAGTTGGTGGGCTAGGATTCATGAAAATGCTACTAAGGGAGGTTTTATGGGTGATATGTTTCAAGTAGATACCTTTAGGAGACCAAAGTGCAAAGGTGATGACCCTATATGGTTGACCACCCCCAAGATTTTAGGGTTAGGGTTGCATGAACTTGATCCTAAAGTGATATTCTTGGTTGGTATGTTTCAAGTAAGACCCTTGGGTATCCACCATCCAAGATGAGGCCCTTGTAGGTTTCACACCCTAGGTAATTAGGGTTAGGGTTGCATGAAAATATCCTAATGATGCTATGCTAGATGATAATGCTCATGAATAAATATTAGGTGGCAAGAACCCTAGTTGAGCCCCTTGTAGGTTTCGGCCACCCTAGGTAATTAGGGTTAGGGTTGTATGAAAATATCCTAATGATGCTATGCTAGATGATAATGCTCATGAATAAATATTAGGTGGCAAGAACCCTAGTTGAGCCCTTGTAGGTTTGGCCACCCTAGGTAATTAGGGTTAGGGTTGTATGAAAATATCCTAATGATGCTATGCTAGATGATAATGCTCATGAATGAATATTAGGTGGCAAGAACCTAGTTGAGCCCTTGTAGGTTTCGCCACCCTTGGTAATTAGGGTTAGGGTTGCATGAAAATATCCCTCATGATGCTAAGCTAGGTTATAATGCTTTATGAATGAATTTTTGGGGACCAAACCTAAGCTTGAGCCCCTTACAAGTTTCAACCCATGGTTTTAGGGTTAGGGTTTCATGAAAACACCCTATATGTAATTGTGCTATGTGTATAGTTTTAATATGACATGAACTTTGCTTGGGTGATGAATATGTTATGATTCAATGCAACATGAAATTAGGCTATGTGATGAGCATGTTTTACGATTTAATATGCCATGAATAAGCTTAGGAAATATACTTCTGTTATGATGTAATGTGCCATGTAATATGCCATGATGAACATGATGATTGAAGTGATAAGCCATGTATATGCTTCGGGACTGTGCTTCAAGTTATGGAGTATTGTGACATGAAATATACCTAGGTGACGAATATGTTTAGTGATTTAATATGTCATGAATATGCTTACGAAATATGCTTGTATGATGAACATGTTTATACTTTAGGACCCTTTAGGTACTCTTATGTTATGAATGCATGTGTCCTCATGATAAGATGGAGATGCTTCCCTTTCAAGTAGGGACCAAGAGCTCTCCTTATGACAAGATGGAGATGCTTCCCTTTCAAGTAGGGATCAAGAGCTCTCCTTAAGATAAGATAAAATGGAGATGCTTCCCTTTCAAGTAGGGATCAAGAGCTCTCCTTATGATAAGATAAGATTAAGATGCTTCCCTTTTTATGTTGGGGATCAAGAGCATTCTTTATATTATGACAAGAAAAGAAAAGAATTAAGTATTTTACTTTGCAAGAGGTTAAGTACCCGACCCGTCAGGTGGTCGTTAATCAAATCCATAGGGACACAAGAAGACGTAAGAGGTCTTGCCCTGGTAAGACGTAAGAGGTCTTGCTCTAATAGGACTGGTGGCTCGCTACCCCAGCCTATTAGGGAACGCGCATTATGTGGTACTTAACCTGGGGCCCCCCAAACAAGTTATGATGATATTGAAGTATTTATAAGTATATGTTTTGAAAAGACAAGACTTTTATGATATTGTGTGTGCTTATGTTAAATGCCCTGAGTGCTTACGAACTAGGTTCTTTATGCATGCTAAGCACCCGCCCTTATCTGCTCTCAGGGCGGCGCTACTTGTGTCTATATATTTTTTTTTATTAGCATACTACATATGGATCCGTTCAAAGTGTACATGCTTGAACAGGTTATCATAACTGAAATCTTCTTTGGCACATGCATCACCTATCTTATTCATCATTAGCATGACCACATATCTTATCTTATTTCATAACATGCATAGCGAAAGGATTCGTTCATGAGTTCTAACATGTCGAACCTCTTAAATTAAGGGATACTCATTAAACACAAGTCTTATAAGCGGAAGCAATGTCTTAAATTGTTCTTAGAGCATATAAATATAAGCAGATAGTGTAGGGACTTCTTTCACCATGCCACTATCACACACGCACATGGCCCCTCCTGCCACTCCCTCTAGTGCAGACTTCCTTTATCTGCAGTATATGGACAACATAAACTATAAGCATATAGCTTAGTAAGATCCTTGCCTACTCACAAAACCACGATTTCATCAAACTATTATAACATGAGCATGCTGGCATAGAAAATGACCTAAGCATTTCATAGCAACACTAATCAACAACATATCCAGGTAATAGTACAAAAAGAACTAAGCATGGCATAGAATTGTTCATAAGCAGGTTAAGCATAATTAATCTAAGCAGGGCATACTTTGAACATGAGCGTTATAACTGCATAAACTAAGCGTGCATGAAAGAACGTAATCGTAAGCATTTGGTTAACTTGAACATAAACATTTGTAATAACATAAACCCTAATCAAGCAGAAGGAACATAGTCGCAAGTATTCTTAACCTTACCCTTAACCTTCACCACATCATAAATTCTAACTAGCATAAAGTACATAGTCACCACATACTTAGACTTAACTCTAAACATCATAACTTCATAACATCTAGCATGCATAAAGAACCTAGTTCGTAAGCATTCAGAGCATTTAACATAAGCATACACAATATCATAGAAGTCTTTTCTTTTCAAACATACACTTATAATTAATTCAATATCATCGTAACTTCATAACATCTAGCATGCATAAAGAACCTAGTTCGTAAGCATTCAGAGCATTTAACATAGGCATACACAGTATCATAAAAGTCTTTTCTTTTCAAAACATATACTTATAAATACTTCAATATCATCATAACTTCATAACATCTAGCATGCATAAAGAACCTAGTTCGTAAGCATTCAGAGCATTTAACATAGGCATACACAGTATCATAAAAGTCTTTTCTTTTCAAAACATATACTTATAAATACTTCAATATCATCGTAACTCCATAACATCTAGCATGCATAAAGAACCTAGTTCGTAAGCACTCAGGGCATTTAACATAAGCACACACAATATCATAAAAGTCTTGTCTTTTCAAAACATATACTTATAAATACTTCAATATCATCATAACTTGTTTGGGGGGCCCCAGGTTAAGTACCACATAATGCGCGTTCCCTAATAGGCTGGGGTAGCGAGCCACCAGTCCTATTAGAGCAAGACCTCTTACGTCTTACCAGGGCAAGACCTCTTACGTCTTCTTGTGTCCCTATGGATTTGATTAACGACCACCTGACGGGTCGGGTACTTAACCTCTTGCAAAGTAAAATACTTAATTCTTTTCTTTTCTTGTCATAATATAAAGAATGCTCTTGATCCCCAACATAAAAAGGGAAGCATCTTAATCTTATCTTATCATAAGGAGAGCTCTTGATCCCTACTTGAAAGGGAAGCATCTCCATTTTATCTTATCTTAAGGAGAGCTCTTGATCCCTACTTGAAAGGGAAGCATCTCCATCTTGTCATAAGGAGAGCTCTTGGTCCCTACTTGAAAGGGAAGCATCTCCATCTTATCATGAGGACACATGCATTCATAACATAAGAGTACCCTAAAGGGTCCTAAAGTATAAACATGTTCATCATACAAGCATATTTCGTAAGCATATTCATGACATATTAAATCACAAAACATATTCTTCACCTAGGTATATTTCATGGCACAATACTCCATAACTTGAAGCACATTCCCGAAGCATATACATGGCATATTACTTCACACAACATGTTCATCATGGCATATTACATGGCACATTACATCATAACAGAAGTATATTTCCTAAGCTTATTCATGGCATATTAAATCGTAAAACATGCTCATCACATAGCCTAATTTCATGTTGCATTGAATCATAACATATTCATCACCCAAGCAAAGTTCATGTCATATTAAAACTATACACATAGCACAATTACATATAGGGTGTTTTCATGAAACCCTAACCCTAAAACCATGGGTTGGCCGAAACTTGTAAGGGGGCTCAAGCTTAGGTTTGGTCCCCAAAAATTCATTCATAAAGCATTATAACCTAGCTTAGCATCATGAGGGATATTTTCATGCAACCCTAACCCTAATTACCTAGGGTGGCCAGAAACCTACAAGGGGCTCAACTAGGGTTCTTGCCACCTAATATTCATTCATGAGCATTATCATCTAGCATAGCATCATTAGGGATATTTTCATACAACCCTAACCCTAATTACCTAGGGTGGCCGAAACCTACAAGGGGCTCAACTAGGGTTCTTGCCACCTAATATTTATTCATGAGCATTATCATCTAGCATAGCATCATTAGGGATATTTTCATGCAACCCTAACCCTAATTACCTAGGGTGGCCGAAACCTACAAGGGGCTCAACTAGGGTTCTTGCCACCTAATATTTATTCATGAGCATTATCATCTAGCATAGCATCATTAGGGATATTTTCATGCAACCCTAACCCTAATTACCTAGGGTGGCCGAAACCTACAAGGGCCTCATCTTGGATGGTGGATACCCAAGGGTCTTACTTGAAACATACCAACCAAGAATATCACTTTAGGATCAAGTTCATGCAACCCTAACCCTAAAATCTTGGGGGTGGCAGAACCATATAGGGTCATCACCTTTGCACTTTGGTCTCCTAAAGGTATCTACTTGAAACATATCACCCATAAAAACCTCCCTTAGTAGCATTTTCATGAATCCTAGCCCACCAACTTAGTTGGTCAAACTTATAAGGCTACAATTTCATATTTCTTTCAAGCAACCAACCCTATCAAACTAATATCTGCAGTGAGGGAAAACTTACATCCTTCGCTTTGCTTGGGAGATGACCTAATGGAGTCACCTAGCTCTCTCCTAGCTTGCAAGGAGCTCTCGGCCAAAGGAGGAAGAAGAGCTTGGGGTTTCGGTGAGAATGAAGAGAAGAGGAAGAAGGAAGGAAGAAGTGGCCAAGTGGAACTTCTCTCTTCTTTATAAAGGGGAGGAAGAGAAGTTTCTCTTCTCCTTGTCAAGCCTCTTCATTTACCCTCCTCCCATTTATCTATAGGTTCCCCCTTTCCTCTAATGATATGATTCTATTGGGCTTATGGTTAGTGGGTGCATCTATAAGGCTTGGCTATCTCTAGAGGTGGGGGGTTCAATTCCTAGGCTTTGCATCTCTTTTTGGCTTATTTTCTTTTATTTCTCCAAAAAGGCCTACATAAAGCCCATCCTCATAAATTTGGGAGGTGGAGCCATTGTATGGAGGAGTGTCAAGCAGAAATGCGTGGCAGACTCCACCATGGAAGCTGAGTATGTGGCAGCCTCTGAGGTGGCCAAAGAAGCTGTGTGGCTCAAGAACTTCTTGATTGACTTGGATGTGATTCTTGGTTTGCCCAGAACTATCACAATTTATTGTGATAATAGTGGTGCAATGATTGACTCAAAGAAACCATGAGCCCATAAGGCAAGTAAACAAATAGAGCGCAAGTACCACCTGATACGAGAAATCATAAAGAGAGGAGAAGTTGTTGTGGCCAAGATTGCAATAGAGGATAACCTGGAAGATCCTTTCACTAAGTCCCTTCCGGTGAGATCTTTTGATAGGCATGTGGAGGGAATGGGGATCGGATGTATGGGAGTTTGAGAACAACATAGTCTTTTAGTATAATTCGAAGATTGTTGGGATGTATACTGAAAAGTTTATCTTTTGTATGAACATCTCTATTTTGAAATAAGAATCACATGATCATTGTTTGCATATTTTTATAGTGATGTATATTGTCTAATACATTACATTGTAGATAACATGGTGTGTGGTGTCACACGGGAGATCATGTTATCGGCTCCTTGTAAAGTATAAGTATAGGCTTACAACTGAGATGGCTTTGGACAAACCATTGGTATGGTTGTAGTGTAATTTGGTATTGGTTTGTCTTGACCATAGAATCACTCTAGTACACTTTGTGTGTATTGAGCATGACCGACTTAGAGGTGATTCGATTTATTGCTGACTACATAATCGAATCGGACCTCAGATATTATATTGTACATGCTCTTAATCACGATATAATAATGGGCACATATACTTTGTATTCATTTCTTTGATTTGCCAATGAGCGAGATTTATAGATTTAATCGATAGGCTCGGTAAGTTGGGAAATGATATTATTTATATGGTGTGTCATTGATTATAGGAGGAAACCGTGTCCTATATATTAGTATTATGATGTCCCCTTGAAGAGCTCATAAGGTTCATCATGTAAACCCTACAGGTGGACTAGGTCCGGCATGATGAAAAGGTTAAGTGGTACTACTCATGGAGTTAGATGTGGATTAATTAATGGTCAGTAAATTAATTAATCGACGGACATTCGAGATCTTAAATACGGGGATAAAATGTACATATAATATATGGAGCCCATATTAACCTATGGGGTTGGTGAGGTAGATCAATGATAATCCTTTAGTAGATTGGATTATCATTAATGGATCGGACTTTATGTGGGCTTGATCCATTGGGTGGCCAAGATCCAACTCCTCCTCATGATCCCTATTGTAGCCTATTAACCTCATGAAGCCCAGATCCAATGGATGAAAACAAAGCTCTAGATCCAAAGGTAGAGATTAAATCTCTAGATCCGATGGTTGAGATTAAATCCCTAGAACCAATGGTGGAGATTAAAACAAGGCTTATCCTTAACTTTATAAAAATGGGCTTAAGGGTTGGCGTGGAGATTATTAGAAGCAAGGGAGGTTTGGAGTTGGCGGAAAGAGGCTTGGAGTTAGGATTTGTAGTTGGCGGCACCAAATAAGGTAACCTTTTCCTTATCTTCTTCTTCTTCCTTGGTGGCCGACGCCCATATAGCCCCACTCCTCCCTTTGCCGGTGTCCAAAACCAAGCTCTTCTTCTCTCCTTGGCCGGTGGAAACAAGGCTTAGGGTCCTCCCTTGGAGCTCTTGGCAGGCATTCATCTTTCTCATCTTCTCCTTGTTGGGCGGCTGCAAGCAACTTGCTTGTTGTTTGTTGCTTAGCTAAAGAAAGGAGAAGGGTCTTGTTTCTATTCTTCCTCTTACTCGGAACGAGCAAGGAAGGAAGATTGGTGATCTAGGAGCTTCAACTTTTGGTAGATCGTCGCCCACACGACGTCTGAAAAGAGGAAAGTCATACAATAGAAGATCGAGAGGTATAACACTTATCTATCTTCATATGTAACATGTTTGTAATTGTTTTCAATTATATATGCATGATATATTCTGTTTTGTGGCTAAATATACTTGGACCCTGAACATAAACACAAAAGTCAGTGATCCATACATCGTCTATTATGTGGCTATTCGTAGAATAGAGGTTGGTCGCTTGAACAACAAGTTTGTTCAAGTGACTACTCTAATCGAATAGCACGACGATGACACGGTTGCTGGGGCAATCCCTCTTGTCAAGGATAAATTTATTTTATCCGGGGACGTAAAAGGGATTGCCATGAACAAGCGACCGAGTTGAAGTGGGAAGCGAAGTTTCCTACCTACACTAATATATAGGACACGGTTTCCTCCTATAATCAATGGCACACCATATAAATAATATCACTTCCAAACTTACCGAGTCTATCGATTTACTCTATAAATCTCGTCCATTGGTAAATCAAATAAATGAATACTAAGTATATGTACCCGTTATTATATCGGGATTAAGAGCATGTACAATATAATATCTAAGGTCATATTCGATTGTGTAGTCAGTAATAAATCGAATCACCTTTATGTCGGTCCTGCTCAATACACACAAAGTGTACTAGTGTAATTCTATGGTCAAGAATAACAAATACCAAATCACACTACAACCATTCCAATGGTTTGTCCATAATCATCTCGGTTGTGAGCCTTTACTTATACTTTATAAGGAACTGATAACATGATCTCCCGTGTGACACTACACATCATGTTATCTATAATGTAATGTATTTAGACAATATGCATAACCATAAATATGCAAACAATGATCATGTGATTCTTATTTCAAAAAATAAAAATGTTCATACAAAATATAGGCTTTTCAGTATACATCCCAACAGATAGATCCTATAGCATATGCATAAGAGATCTTATCCATGCGGTCTCTCTTCTCTCTAGAAGAGGGACTTTGAGTCTTCGAAAGACTCACTACATGTGACATTGGCAGAAGTCCCTTCTTGGAATTCTGCATGGAAAACTGTAGTAATACTGTGTCAATATATGTACTCTGACTTAGGCCAAGAAATCTCTTAGATCTATCTTTATAGATCTTGATGCTTAAAATACAGGCTGCTTCACCTAAGTCCTTCATTGAGAAGCACGTCCCCAGCCATGTCTTCACAGACTGTAGCGAAGGGATGTCATTCCCAATTAGTAGTATGTCATCCACATACAATACAAGGAAGACAACTATGTTTCCATTAACCCTCTTGTAGACACAGGGTTCATCTTCATTCTTGATGAAACCAAACTGTTTGATTGCATCATCGAATCGAAAAATCTAGCTCTGAGAAGCTTTCTTTAGCCCATAAATGGACCTTTGCAGCTTGCATACTTTCCCAGTATGCTGTGGATCCACAAAACCCTCAGGTTGTGTCATGTACACATCCTCGAGCAAGTTTTCATTTAGAAATGCGATTTTGACATCCATCTGCCAGATCTCATCATCTTGGTATACTGAATTAGCAAGCATGATTCGAATGGACATAAACATCGCCACTGGAGAAAAGGTTTCATCATAGTCAATACCATGAATTTACTTGAAACCTTTAGCCACCAATCGACCCTTATAGGTATGCGTAAGTCCATCCATGCCAGTCTTTCTCTTAAAGACCCACTTACACCCAATGGGTTTGACGCCCTCAGGTGGATCAATCAAAGTCCATACTTGGTTGGTGTACATGGATTCCATCTCGGATCTCATGGCCTCTAGCTATTTCTCAGAATCTGGGCTCATCACAACTTCCTGATAGAAGGTAGGCTCATTCTCAATGAGCATAATGTCATCATGGTCAGACATGAGAAATGAGTATCTCTTTGGCTGACGACGTACCCTATCAGACATGCGAAGAGGTAGGTCTACTTGAACAGGTGGTTGTTCCACAACTCTTTGTGCAACAATCTCATCACCCACAATACTTTGTGGTTCCTGTTCAACCTCCATCAAGGCATCAGTGCTATGGTCCTTATCTTGAATTTCTTCAAGATCAAACATACTCCCACTAGTTTTTCCAGAAACAAAATCCCTTTCTAGAAAAACCCCAGTCTTTGCCACAAACACTTTGTGCTGACTGGGAATGTAGAAGTAATATCCCTTAGTCTCCTTGTGATATCCAACAAAATAAAACTTATCGGATTTGGGTCCTAGTTGTTGGGAGTATGGGGAATACAATCAAAGTCCCACATTGGTAAGACATGGAAAAGATCATGTGCTTATAAGAAAAAAGATATCTCCATTGGTTTGAGGCCTTTTGGGTAAAGCCCAAAAATAAAACCATGAGGGCTTAGACCCAAAGTGGACAATATCATGCCATTGTGGAAATATGTGGAGCTTATAAGCACTAACAATTGGTATCAGAGCCGTGGTCCATGTCAAGCCATGAACCTCGAACGAAGGAAGTTGAGCTCCCACGTCGGATCAAGAGAACCGACATCGTGAAGGAAGTCTAGTTGGGTCGGGGGGACCGAACAACTGGCAGGAAGTCCTGGTGGGTTGAAGATCGGACATCAAGCAGAGAAAATCCTTCGAGGAGGGATAGGCTTGAGGGGGGGCCCAATGTGGTCCTTCGTTTGAGGGGGGGATTGTTGGGAGTATGGGGAATACAATCAAAGTCCCACATTGGTAAGACATGGAAAAGATCATGTGCTTATAAGAAAAAAGATATCTCCATTGGTTTGAGGCCTTTTGGGTAAAGCCCAAAAATAAAACCATGAGGGCTTAGACCCAAAGTGGACAATATCATGCCATTGTGGAAATATGTGGAGCTTATAAGCACTAACACTAGTTTGTTTGAGACATGACATCGAACGTAAGCCTCACAATCCCCAATCCTCATGAAAGACATCTTGGGATTTCTCCCTGTCCATATCGTATATGGTGTCTTTATCACAGCCTTGGATGGTACACGGTTAAGTGTGAAGGTTGTTGTGTCTAGAGCATATCCCCAAAAGGATATAGGAAGATCTGTGTGACTCATTATAGATCATACCATATCTAATAGGGTACGATTTCTCCTTTTGGATACACCATTCCATTGTGTTGTTCCAGGAGGAGTGAGTTGGGATAGAATCCCACACTCAGCTAGATAGTCACGAAACTCATGGCTAAGGTATTCACCACCTCGATCTGATTGAAGTATCTTAATACTCTTGCCAAGTTGATTTTGTACTTCATTCTTGAATTCTTTGAACTTTTCAAAGGATTCTGATTTATGTGTCATAAGATACACATAACCATATCTACTGAAGTCATCAATAAATGTAATGAAGTACCTGTAACCACCTCTAGCAGCAACATTGAAAGGGCCACATAAATCACTATGTATAAGTCCTAACAAGTTTGTTGCTCTTTCACTGTGTCCACTAAAGGGAGTCTTGGTCATCTTTCCTAAAAGGCAAGACTCGCATGTCTCATATGATTGAAAATCAAATGAGTCCAACAGGCCATCCTTATGGAGCTGAGATAAGCGACTCTTATTTATGTGACCTAAGCGAAAATGCCAGAGATAGGTTTGGTTCAACTCATTTGACTTGAACCTTTTGGTACTTATGTTATAGATGGGGCTCTCTGTGTCTAGAAAGTAGAGTCCATTCATTAGAGGTGCACTTCAATAAAACATATCATTTAAATAAACTGAACAATATTTGTTCTTTATTATAAATGTAAATCCTTTCTTGTCTAAATAAGAAATCAAGATTATGTTCTTAGTTAAAGCAGGCACATAACAACATTCATCTAGTTCTAGTACAGGGCCAGTGGGCAGAGATAGATCATAAGTTCCTATAGCAATAGCAGCAACTCTTGCTCCATTGCCTTCTCGTAGGTCCTCCTCGCCCTTTGTCAATGCCCTGCTATTTCTCAGCGCCTGCACATTGGTACAAATGTGAGATGCACATCCAGTATCTAATACCTATGATGAAGAAATAGATAGATTGAATTCTATAATATTTATACCTGAAGTAGAAGTCTCACTTCTTTTCTTCTTAAGATCTTCCAAGGTATGCTTTGCAATTACGCTTCCAGTGTCCAGCTTCCTTGCTGTGGAATCAAGTCCCTTCTTTGGCCACCCCTCCTTTGGGTTTCAGTTCTTTGCCTTTGCCCTTGGCTTGGGACTTTCCCTTACCTTTAGGCTTGCCCTTGCCTTTCTTCTTTTGCACCATCAAAATGAAGTCAGATTTTCCCTTCTTAAGGTTGAGCTCAGCAGTTCTCAACAAGATGAGAATTTCAGGCAGTGGCTTATCAATTTCATTCATGTTGTAATTCATGACAAATTTATTGTAGGATTGTGGCAAAGATTGCAAGATCAAGTCAGTGGCCAGCTCTTGGCCAAGTGGGAATCCCAATCTCTGTAGGTTTTCTATGTACCCAATCATCTTGAGTACATATGGACCTACGGGATTCCCATCTTGCATCTTGGACTGAAACAATGTCTTAGATATCTCATATCTCTCGTGCCTTGCTTGTCCTTGATATAGTTGATGAAGATGTTCGACCATATCATAAGCATTCATGAACTTGTGTTTCTTCTGAAGCTCACAGTTCATGGTTGCGAGCATGAGACATGACACATCTAATGCATCATCTTGATGCTTCTTGTAAGCATCTTTGTCAGTTCGCGAGGTAGTGGCAGGAGGTGCCTCCGGAATGGCCTGCTCGGGCGTCTGATTTCCTTTCTTGGGTGAGAACAATTCTCAAGTTTCTATACCAGTCCAGAAAATTTGCTCCATTGAGCTTGTCCTTCACAAGGACAGAATGCAGGGAGAGAGTGTTCGTGTTTATCGACATGGTAATCTACAACATACACAATGCATAAAATTAATATCATATTCCATTTATCATTTAATTAGGCATTTAATCAAATGATGCTACCACTAAATTATAGGACTTTTGTAGAATCGAGTCATGGATGTGGTCAAACCACATTACTAGATTCATACAAACAAGCTATAATTCTTGCGGGACAAGATCCACATCATACTATGCCTTGAGTTAGCTTTGGCTAAATCACCCAAGACTTAGTTTGATCGGTAGGTAACACATTACCGATTACATCTCTGCAACTCTTGTTTATAGGATCAAGACCCACATTTACAAAGACCTTGAGTTAGCTTTGGCTAAATTGCCCAAGATTTAGTGTAAATGCCATCTTATTCTATCTTTCCAAGTTGGAATATACCTATAGTTCTACTCGATCCAATTGAGTTAACTTGTTTTACTCAATCTAATTGAGCTTACTCTCACCTTAGCCATGATAGGAGGGACCAAGATTGTCCCTCCGCACTTACCAAGATAATATGCATTGCTCTTCTTTGGAAGATTCAACAATGACAAATGATCGAGGTTGTGATGGGTATCAAGGCTTGGTAGGCATTTTCGAGTTGATTCGATTAGGATCTAATCTAATAGTGAATTTTTATCATATATGCATCAATGCCTTTATTACCCTACACTAGCATGCATCACATATATACAAGAATTATACTAGCATACATTATATACATTACAAGAAAAATATCCTAGCATGAATCATATTCATACAAGCAAAATTTACTAGCATGGAAATATCCTAGCATAATAGTCGCTTAGTGCTAGCGATCGCCATGGATCGGCTGGATCGGATGATGGTCGATGATCGATATCGATGTCGGCAATGATCGATAATGATCGGCCATCGATGTCGACGGCAGCAATGATCGTCGAGGGATGGTAGTCGATCGATGGGAGTGTCGCGAGCACGTAACGCTCCGTGAGCCGACCGAGTAGTCAATACTAGGTCACCAATGATCGATGGGCATCATCACCGACCGGGCAGTGATCCGCTGGAACTTGTCCGACGTGGATCCGCCGTTGTGAGACAACGGCTACAGCGATCAATCGCGCCTTTTGCAGATCGCTAGGCGCGAAAATAGCTTGATGTAGGTTATAAAAGGAGATCGAGATGGAGGTTTTTGCCATGGTTTTTGTGGAGCTATTGGAGGGGAATTACTGCTGCATTCTAGTCCTTCAAGAGCCAATCAAAGCAAGCAACAAACAAGTGATCGAAAGCAATCGGTGAAAAGTGTTTCTTTTGTATTGCATTTGTATTCTTGTTTGTATTTGTATATTACTGTTGTAATTGCTTGTGAGAGGTTTCTCCACCTCCGACGTGCAGTCGAGAAGAAGTTTGAGTATTGTCGTGTGCATCTCTAGAGCTCGTTGAGCTCGCCCCGTGGAGTAGGAACCCTAAGGTTCCGAACCACGTATATGCTTGCGTATTTGGTGTGCTTGTATTGTTGTTAGTATTATTCTTGTTTTATTGTTTCATTGCGCTAACAACAATCGTAGACAACAGCATAGCGAGAGCGAATTTCGACATCCAACAATTGAGAGCTATTCACCCCCCTCTAGCCTGCCGTTTCGATCCCCAACAAGTGGTATCAGAGCCGAGGTCGCTCTTCAAGGACTAACCGCCGCGAGAGCACTACAAGATGGCTGGCTACAACCTCCAACCACCAAAATTCGAAGGAGATTTACTATGGTGGAGAAGAAAAATGGAGGTATACCTATAAACCGATTTTGATTTTATGATTATTATAGAAAACGGTTTTGAAATGCCTAGGGACAAGTACAACAAGCCAATTGAGAAGTCAAAATGGACCCAAGACCAAATCAAAGACTTCAAGACAAATCTCAAGGTAATCAAGTTGATTAGTGATTTGTTACCTAACACTATTTGGTCTCGATTGGGTGATTATAGGGATGCAAGGGAATTATGGAATAAGGTAATGAAATTCCAAGAAAATTCCCAACTGGCACAAGTAGACGAAAATGCCGTGGAAGAATTGACACCCACATTCGAAGATGTGGATGATTTGGTGGAGACCTCCACCTCTAGCGTTGAGGGGGAGGAAAGGATTTCAACTCCAGAGCAAAGCCAAAATGAAGCATCTACCTCCGGAAGAAATGACCAAGAGGCTTCCACCAACTCCCTAGGTGACTCATGTATTATAATTAATCGTAAAGATTATATTATTTGTTTTGAGTGTAGGGAGAAAGGGCATTATAAGAGCAAATGCCCAAAATTTGCTAAGGAAAAGGCATCGACACCAAAATTCAACATAAAGTCAAAGGATGCCGGTTTTCCCAAAACTAGAAGCAAAGAGCACATTGTGTGCTTTAAATGCAATCAAAAGGGGAACTACCGAAGCCAAAGCCCTAGGGGGACGAAGAAAGGGCTAGAAGGTGTATATCATGTAGGGGGAGCTCCAAAAGCTAACCCTAAGGTACATTTAGTTAATGCACCTTCAATTCCTAAAGTCAAAAAGCATGCCAAAAATTATTTTAGTTCTCTTGCCATTATTAATGAAAAGCATTCTAGGAGAAACAATAAGGTTTATTGCTTAGGTGCTAAGCATGTTAGTTTCTTTAAGGACGAACCTAGGACTCAAAATTCTAGACCTATTTTACCTAAAGAGTCCATTAGGAGAGTTGAAAACCATCTAGGCATTAACCCTAAGAAGGGTAGGCACATGCCTAAGAAGAAGAACATTTCCCAAAGGATAAATGAAAATTCAAAATTGGGAAAATTAGAGTTAGAAAACCAAGTCTTGAGTTCAAGGCTAGAAAAATTGGTGAAGACCCTAGCAATAATATAAAATTCGGTTAAGGGGTCTAATGTACAAAAGTCAAGACCTAGAAAACAAGTAGTGTCTAAGGGCAAGAAGGGTTTGGGTCACAAACCTTTGTCCTACCATAATGTTCTATTTAATTATGAAACCACATCTAGGTCTAGGAAAACCAAGGATAATAGGGAAGTCATCCCTAAGTCTAGCCATGGTATGTGTTTAGTGGCTAACACCTCAAAGAAATCAAATGTAGCCACTAAGAAGGTCAATGGAGGAGTCACCTCTAGAGTTGACCTAGGAAAGACCCAATTGACTAATGTGTCAAAACAAAAAAGGGTCATTAGAAAGGTATCTAGGGAAGTTATCCCTAGGGAATACCTTGTTAACTCAAGGAGCTCCAATAGGTATTAGGTTCCTAAAAGCATGATTGATTCACGCTAAATGGGTTAGGGTGTGTCAACCCTAAGTGGTGAAGGCGTTTGCTTCGGAGGCTCATTGGCTCCCATGTCCCCGGATTAAAATTTTCACTAATGAAGGAATTAATCCGGATGGGATGAGTTTCCTTAGCACAACCTATTCGTCGTCGTGCTAACAACTTGAGTGGTCGCTTGAACAAACTAGTTGTTCAAGCAACACAACTCTTCTAGTTGATTAGCCGCGGAAGAGACGACGGACGGATCGCCGGTTTTTGTGTTTGTCTTCGGGGTCCATGATTATACAATATATATACATACGCACACATGTATAATCAACACTAAAAGGAACATGCTCAGATCTGAAAATAAAGTTATAAAACTTTGTTAGGAATCGTTGGAACGGCTAGAGGGGGGGTGAATAGCGTTTCGCCCGTTCGTGGATGGAATTCGATCTCGTTCGTGTCTACAATTTCGTTAGCGCAGCGGAATACAGATAATGATAACAATAACGAAATAGACAACAAGCTAACACAATGATATAACGTGGTTCGGAACCGCACGGTTCCTACTCCACGGATCGAGCTCTAAAGAGCCCTAGTGATGCACACGCACTCACTAATGATAAACACTCCTTCTCGACACAAGTCGGAGGCAGAGAAACCCCGTACAAACGTTTACAACAATAAACGAAAGGAATACAAGCAATATACAATGTAAATACGAAATACAAGTAAAGAAAAGACTTTACAACACTTGTTTTGATTGCTTGAATGCTTGGTTGCTTGCTTGCACTTGGAGACCTGATTTGCACCAACAAATCGCCCCAATAGCCCTCAAGAACCGATACCAAAATCCTCCATCACGAGCTCCTTATAAAGCTTCAACCTGTGCTGGAAAAGGTCGATCAGTCGACTGATCGGGACCATCAGTCGACTGATCACACTGTTGCTGTGAGACAACGGTGTAATCCATGCTGGAAAAATCCAACGGCTAGGACATCAGTCGATCATGAACATCACGATCGATGAGCCATCACTCATTCGCTCGTCTCGTGAGTGAGACTCCATTCATGGCCGAAAATCCGAGCATCAATCGACTGATCACATGATCAATCGATCGCTGTTCCATCACGATCGCTTAACTTGGCAATGATCGCTAGGCTACTCGCACAAACCCTAGTTGACTTGGTCCAGTCGACTGCCACATGACATCAGTCGACTGACACACCTCAACCATGAGGTTTTGACCCAAGTATGGTTCCCCCAAACTTGCTAGACCACCCTTAGCCTAGACCTAAGCCTTCTAACCACCTCCATCAGCCTCACGCCTCTCAGATCCCTCCAAGTCATCCATGACTTGTTCATCCATCGCGCTAGCCTACAGGTGCTTCCATCGGCTATGTCATGCTAACGGTCTCTACACCGCAAAGGCACATTGGACTTACGCCGCCAAGACTCCGCTTGGACTTTACGCCGTCAACCATTGGACTTATGCTGCCAAGACTACCGCTTGGACTTTACGCCACCAATATCAATCCCCTTGGACTTCTAATGCCAACCCATGTTTGACTTTCCATGCCAAGACCATGCTTGGACTTTCCCAAATGCCAAGACCATGCTTGGACTTTCCCTTGCCAACCCATGTTGGACTTTTACATTGCCAAGACCATGCTTGGACTTTCCTTGACAATTACATTGTCATATGTTTTTGTCGAAACATCAAAACATCACTCGAGCCAAACTTGAGTCCTGGTCAATCGTGACCTGGGCCGATTGCACCAACAATCTCTCCCTTTTTAATGTTTTACAAAAACCAGACAAATTATTGAGTTAGAACACTAACTCAAATCTCTTACCAATTATCCCAAATTGGTAAATACTCTCCAAATGTTCTCCCCCAAACATTCTCCCCCTTTTTGACTAACATCAAAAAGGTTTTCTCTCCAAGGAGGTCAACGTCTCATGTCCCAATGAGATCTTACAATCTCCCCTTTGGTCTTAAAAATACTTAGGATGCCTACCATCTTCCTAGTGATAAGTCTCATATCACTTAAGAGAGACAATCATATTCACTCTCCCAATTTCCAAATTGGGTCTCTCAAAAGTCCCATCAATTTCCCAATTGATGTCATATTCTCCCAATAACTTCTCCTCTTGAAGGAGAAAAACACATCCATCATCCCAAGATGGATATCTCCCCCTAAAGGCTTGCTCCCCCTTGACCATTGCACCAACAATGTCCTTGGGAGGTCCCTAAGCCAATAGGAACTCTAAGCCATCAAAATTAAGGTTAGAAATTCAACATAGAACTCTCCAACACCTTAAAATTGATACAAACCCTAAACACCTCTCCTAATCCATATCCAATGAATTTTCACCCTTCATCATGCTTCCCAAAGCATATCCTAGGGTTAGGAGTGATTAGGGACAATAACCGTAGTTGAAATCGGGTCAAACAACCTTGTTTACCCCGAAATCAGGCTACCAGTCGAGTGATTCAGAAATTAGTCGACTGGCACCTCCATCGATCACGCCACCAATGGTAGTCGATCGATAATCAAATTTCAATTTGATTATCGAGTTAATTTCAAAATCATAAATAATTATACGTATATCGAAAAATCATGAAATTTGATACGTATAATACCTATGACCAATACAATGGGTGAAAAATATTTGAAACTTAGTTTACCGATAAAAATAAATTGGCACAAAGTTCAAAACCATTGAAATTTTCAATGTTTTGGTCCTACTTTGTATCAACTTCATCAATGGTGATTGCTATCAAAAGATAGACTTCACCAAGATTTTTCAAAATGATTTTAAAATGTTTTCAAAACCTTATCTTGGATCATATTCCTTGGGCTCTATGTACATGACTTGTACACATGCTCTTCCAATGATCCACATGTTGAGTTAAAATGAGTTTGGGTTCAACTAGATGCAACAACTATGCACCTTGAACTTAACTCATATCCTAGCATCTCACATGTATCTAGGGTGTATAAATACACATACATGTCAATGTGATGTGAGATGTGAGTTCTGTTCTCCCTAATCTAGGGTTTCATGCATTTTCCTAAAGCAACTCTACTTGATTCCCTTATAAATGGGACTCCAAGTCATGTCATAGTACTTATATCAATTTTAATCAATTAAATGTATGAAATGATCATGGCATAATAATAACAATAATTAAGCATGGGCAATGATCATGATGTCATGGCATAATATGAAATCTAAAAACACATGACATTTATCCATAATCCATAAGCATACTCATGACATATAAATGATAGAACATAAACATGATGTCATGTCATGGCATATGGCAAACAAATCATGGCAAGTAAAAAGTATAGGTATACGTATACCTAAATTTTAATATTAATTGCCATTTGATATAATTAATTATATTTTAGCATATTAACCTAATCTCCCTAGTGTGCTAAGAACCCAAAATGACACACTAACCTCTAAAACTAAATTGTGCCAATTTAATCATTTTATCAAACTTCTCAAATAATATTGGCACATCCTAAAATCTTTTAGGATTAAAGCTCAAATGTATTTTCAAGGTAACCATAACCTTGAAAATATCCTAAAGTGTCACCTTTACAATGGTTGAGTTAACTACCCATCCAATCAAGGTTGGCACACACTAACCCATCTAGCGTGAATCAATCACGCTCTTAGGAACCCAAATCCGATTTGAGCTCCTAGGGTTAATTAGGTATTCCTTAGGGATAACCTCCCTAGATACCTTTTTAATGACCCTCCTAGGCTTGTTAGCCTTGGTCATTTGGGTCTTACCTAGGTTGACTCTAGGGGTAACTCCCCTTGCAACCTTCTTAGTGGCCATCCTAGGTTTCCTAGAAAACCTAGCCACTAGGCACACCCTTTGGTCAACTCTAGGGATGACTTCCCTATTGACCTTGGTCTTCCTAGACCTAGTTTGTGTTCCATAATAAAATGGAACACTATGGTAAGCCACCTTAGGCTTAGGTTTGTGACCCAAACCTTACTTGCCATTGGTTGACTTTTGACTCTTAGGTCCTAGGTGTTGACTTTGACTTTTGGACCTAAAAGTTTGACTAATTGACCCTTGCATTTGATTTTGCATACCCTTAAGGGTCTTTTCAAGTTTTTCAAGCCTTGATCTCAAGGCTTGATTTTCCTTTTCTAATATCTCAATTTTTGATTTTTCATTTTCTCTTGAGATATTTTTATTTCTAGGCATATGTCTAGATTTCTTAGCATTAAAGCCTAGATGTTCTCCTATTTTCTTAATGCTTTCCTTAGGTAATATATTTTTAGGAACATTAGTCCCAAATTTCTTCTTATTTCCTAAGTGAACACTCTTAGCTCCTAGGCAAATATATCTATTATTTCTAGCATGCTTTTCATGCACAATAGCAAGACTATTAAAATTATTCCTAGCATGCTTCTTATCCCTAGAAATTGAAGGTGCATTAATAAATTTTACCTTACGGTTTGCCTTGGAGGCTCCCCCTACTTGTGTTGCTCCTTCTTGCCCTTTCTTCTTCCCCTTGGACAATGACTCCGATAATGTCCCTTTGAGTTGCACTTGAAGCATATAATATGCTCCTTGCTCTTTTGACTTGAGGGACTGGCATCCTTGGCCATTGGTGCCGGTGGAGCTTTCCTAACCTTCTTTGGGCACTTGCTCTTGTAGTGCTCATACTCCCTACACTCAAAGCACATTATATGATTTTTATTTGAAAATAAAGTGTTTGAGTTACATATGGTGTTGGTAGGTGCCGGAGTTGAATTTTGAGCTTCCTCATCTTGATCGGATGTTGAAGGCTCTTCTTGAGGTTGCTCCGGTGTAGAGGATGGTCTCTCCTCCTCAATTCTAGAAGTAGATGCTTCTTCCATCTCTTCTACTTCTTGTTTCTCCGATCCGGAAGTTGACTCCATCTCAACTTCCGATTCCTCACTTTCACTTGAGGATGAGCTCTCCTCATGGAATCTTGCCAATTTTCTCCATAGCTCCTTGGCATACATGTAATCCCCTAGCTTGCACAAAACATCATTAGGGATTAAATCTTCCAAAAGTTTCGTTACCTTAACTTTGGTCTTGAGCTTTTGACGTTGCTCTTGGGTCCACTTTTTCAATTTTAGGACATTCCCCTTCTTATCCCAAGGGGGTTCAAGGCCTTCAATGAGGATGAACCAATCCTATATGTTCATCATCAAGAATGTTTCCATTCTTGCTCTCCACGCCGGAAAATCTTCTGGATCATATGGAGGTGGAGCATTGATACCCCATCCAAGCTTGTCTTGGAATTCCATCTTCACCCTCTAGCCTTTTGTCTTAGCTCCGGGCGGTTAGTCCGTAGAAGAGCCCCGGGCTCTGATACCACTTTTTAGGAATCGTTGGAACGGCTAGAGGGGGGTGAATAGCGTTTCTCCCATTCGTTGATGGAATTCAATCTCGTTCGTGTCTATAATTTCGTTAGCGCAGCGGAATACAGATAATGATAACAATAACGAAATAGACAACAAGCTAACACAATGATATAACGTGGTTCGGAACCGCACGGTTCCTACTCCACGGATCGAGCTCTACAGAGCCCTAGTGATGCACACGCACTTACTAATGATAAACACTCTTTCTCGACACAAGTCGGAGGTGGAGAAACCCCGTACAAACGTTTACAACAATAAACGAAAGGAATACAAGCAATATACAATGTAAATATGAAATACAAGTAAAGAAAAGACTTTACAACACTTGTTTTGATTGCTTGAATGTTTGGTTGCTTGCTTGAACTTGGAGACCTGATTTGCACCAACAAATCGCCCCAATAGCCCTCAAGAACCGATACCAAAATCCTCCATCATGAGCTCCTGATAAAGCTTCAACCTGTGCTGGAAAAGGTCGATCAGTCGACTAATCGGGACCATCAGTCGACTGATCACACTGTTGCTGTGAGACAACGGTGTAATCCACGCTAGAAAAATCCAACGGCTACATCACGATCGATCATGAACATCGGGCCGACAGAGATGAGCTCATCACTCATCGCTCATCTCGTGATGGAGACTCCATTCTATGGCCGGAAAATCGAGCATCGATCGGTGATCACATGATCACCGATCGCTCGCCCATCACCAATCGCCTAACGGCAATCGACTGCTAGGCCACTTCCCGTAGTCAAACCCTAGTTGACTTGGTCCAGTTGACTGCCACATGACATCAGTCGACTGACACACCTCAACCATGAGGTTTTGACCCAAGTATGGTTCCCCCATACTTGCTAGACCACCCTTAGCCTAGACCTAAGCCTTCTAACAACCTCCATCAACCTCACGCCTCTCGGATCCCTCTAAGTCATCCATGACTTGTTCATCCATCGCACTAGCCTTTAGGTCCTTCCATCGGCTATGTCATGCTAACGGTGTCTACACCGCCAAGGCACATTGGACTTACGCCGCCAAGACTCCGCTTGGACTTTACGCCGCCAACCATTGGACTTATGCTGCCAAGACTACCGCTTGGACTTTACGCCGCCAATATCAATCCCCTTAGACTTCTAATGCCAACCCATGTTGGACTTTCCATGCCAAGACCATGCTTGGACTTTCTATGCCAAGACCATGCTTGGACTTTCCCAAATGCCAAGACCATGCTTGGACTTTCCCTTGCCAACCCATATTGGACTTTTACATTGCCAAGACCATTCTTGGACTTTCCTTGACAATTACATTGTCATATGTTTTTGTCGAAACATCAAAACACATCAAAACATCACTCGAGCCAAACTCGAGTCCTGGTCAATCGAGACCTGGGCCGATTGCACCAACAAACTTTATACCTTACAATCTTCTACCGTATGTCCTATCCTTCTCGTGGACGATGTGTGGACGAAGATCCTCCACGAGTAGAAGCCTTCTAGATCGCGTTCTTCCCTTCCTTATCCGCTGCGAACAAAGAGAAGAACCAACAAATACCTATCCTTTCTAGAACCGGCCACCAAATTAGAGAATTTGATGCAACCACCGGCCAAGGAACGAGTAGATGAGGCGCCGGCCACCAATGGAAGGAGAACCACGCCACTTTGGAGAGTATGGAGGAGTGAACGCCGGCCACCAATGGAAGGAGAACCGCCGGCCAAGGAATAAGAGAGAGGCTTAGAGGATGGGCGCCGGCCAAGTCTTGATAGAGGAAGATGGGCGCCGGCAACAAGGAGAAGGAATATGGTTGCCGCCCAAGCTTTTGCTCCAAATCCTAGCCGCCCACTTTAAGAAGAGCCAAACCCTAACTCCAATTCAATTATATATTCTTGCCGCCTAAGCTTAAGCCTTCTATTTATAGAATTGGGCTTAAGCCTCATTTAATCTCCACCGTCGGATCTAGGGATTTAATTTCCATCGTCGGATCTAGGGTTTTATCCCAACCGTCGGATCTAGGGTTTCATCCCAACCATCGGATATAGGATTTCATCCCAACCGTCGGATCTAGGGTTTCATCCCATCCGTCGGATCTAGGGTTTTATCCCAACCATCGGATCTAGGGATTTCATCCCAACCGTCGATTCTAGGATTTCATCCTAACCATCGGATCTAGGGATTTAATCCCAACCGTTGGTTCTAGGGTTTCATCCTAACCATCGGATCTAGGGATTTAATCCCAACCGTTGGTTCTAGGTTTTGTTTTACATTCTTGGATCTAGACATCACAGCGATTATATTAGGCTACTATAGGGACCATAAGGAGGAGTTGGATATTGGCAACCCGATGGATCGGAACCACACAAACTTGATTCATCAATGATGTTCCATTCCACTAGAGGATCATCATTGAACTACCTCACCAACCCCCATAAATTAATATGGGCTCCATATATTATTTGTACATTCATCTCCCCGTGTTTAAGATATCGAATGTCTATCAATTAATTGATTTACTGACCATCAATTAATTAACATCTAATTCCTCGAGTAGTACCACTCAACCTTATCATCATGTTGACTAAGTCAACCAGCTGGGTTTACATGATGAACCTTATGAGCTCCTCAAGGGGACATCATCAACCTAATAGATAGGACACGGTTTCCTCCTATAATCAACGACACACCATGTAAATAATATCATTTCCCAACTTACCGGGCATATTGATTTAATCCATCTAAATCTCACCCGCTGGTAAATCAAAGAAATAAATACTAAGTACATGTGCCCGTTATTATATCGGGATTAAGAGCATGTACAACATAATATCCGAGGTCCGATTTAACTATGTAGTCAGCAATTAATTGAATCACCTCTATGTCGGTCCTATTCAATACACCTAAGTGTACTAGTGTAACTCTATGTTCAAGACAAAAAAATACCAAGCTACACTATAACCATGCTAATGGTTTGTCCAAAACCATCTTGGTTGTGAGCCTCTACTTATATTTTACAAGGGACTGATAACATGATCTTCTGTGCCACACCAAGCACCATGTTATCTACAATGTAAAATATTAGACAATATGCACACATATAATAAATATATAAAGTGCAAACAATGATCATGTGATTCTTATTCCAAAATAAAATGTTCATACAAGAAGAGCTAGGCTTTCAGTATACATTCCAACAGTCTCCCACTTATACTAAAAGACTATGCCGTCATCACACTCCCATACATCTTATCCCCATGTCCTCCACATGCCTATCAAACGCTTTCGCTGGAAGGGCCTTAGTGAATGGATCCGCCAGGTTATCCTCTGATGCAATCTTGGCGACAACAACTTCTCCTCGTTTTACGATCTCTCGTATAAGGTGGTACTTGCGCTCTATGTATTTATTCGCCTTATGGACTCGTGGTTCCTACGAGTTTACAACTGTACCACTGTTATCACAATAAATTGTGATAGTTCTGAGCAAACCAGGAATCACATCCAAGTCCATCAAGAAGTTCCTGAGCCATACAACTTCTTTGGCTGCCTCAGAGGCCGCCACATACTCATCTTCCATGGTAGAGTCCGCCACGCATTTCTGCTTGACACTCCTCCATACTACGGCTCCACCTCCAAAAGTAAACACAAACGCCGAGGTAGACTTACTCTTGTCCCTATATGATTGGAAATCAGAATCCGTGTAACCCACAGGGACTAATTGATCTGCCCGGTAAACCAGCATATAATCCCTAGTCCTTCTCAGGTACTTCAATATATGCTTTACCGTAGTCCAATGTCCCTGTCGAGATTACTCGATTCAAGCTAACCATGCCCACGACAAAGAAGATATCCGGTCTCATACACAGCATAGCATACATGAGGCTTCCTACTGCCGAAGCATAAGGAACCGCCTTCATGTCCTCTATCTCCTTTGATGTTTTGGGACACATCTCTTTAGATAAAGGAACTCCATGCCTAAAAGGTAGAAAACCTTTCTTGGAGTTTTGCATGCTAAAATGAGCAAGGATAGTGTCAATGTATGAAGCTTGAGACAAGCACAACATCCTTTTCTTGCGATCCCTAATAACTTTGATCCCAAGGATGTGTCCCACTTCTCCCAAGTCCTTCATATCAAACTGTTTGGACAACCATACTTTACGTCGATAACACTTTGATATTGTTGCCAACTAACAAAATGTCATCTACATATAGTACAAGAAACACCACTACGTTTCTGTCACATCTCTTGTATACACAAGGCTCATTCGAACTTTGAATAAATCCATATGACTGAATTACCTCATCAAAGCGGATGTTCCAAGATCTAGAAGCTTGCTTCAATCCATAAATGGACCGATTAAGCTTACATACAAGATGCTGTTTGCCTTTAGCAATGAATCCCTCCGTTGCCGCATATAGATGTTCTCCTCAAGACTTACAAGGAAAGTTGTCTTGACATCCATCCGCCAAATCTCATAATCCATATCGGACTATAGATAAGAGAATCCGGATAGACTTAAGCATAGCTCTATCGCGAAAAGGTCTCCTCATAATCGATACCCTCTTTCTGAGTATACCCTTTCGCAACAAGCCTAGCTTTGAAGGTCTCAACCTTCCCGTCTACTCCTCTCTTTCTCTTGTAGATCCACTTGCACCCACTGGTTTTTACTCCATCGGGTGATTCTACTAGCTCCCAGACCTGATTAGAATCCATAGATTCTATCTCTGAATTCATCTCTCTTTGCCAAGATACCGCATCTCTATCTTGGGTTGCCTCGTCATATGTCCAGGGATCAGGTTCATGTTCACCAGGGACTAAGTCCGAAGACTCTCCCAAAAACATGAATCTCTCTGGTTGTCTAACAACCCTCTCACTACGACGAGGTTCCTTTTGTGTATGCTCTGTGACACGCGGTGCAGTGACTTGTGGTGTCTCCTCTTGTACCGGTGGTACTGAAGTCGGGACTTCCCCTGTCAACTCCTCAAGAACAATCCTACTCTTGGGCTTGTGGTTCATTACATAATCCTCCTCTAGAAATCTGGCGTTCGTGCTAACGATCACCCTCTGATCTCTAGGATTATAAAACAAACCACCTTTCGTTCCCTTAGGGTAGCCAACAAACATGCACACTTCTGTACGAGGTTCCAACTTACCAGCATCAGCCTTCAGCACATGTGCTGGACTCCCCCATATCCGAATGTGTCTCAGACTAGGCTTTCGCCCAGTCCACAATTCTACAGGGGTAGAAGGTACTGATTTAGATGGAACCAAGTTCAGAGTGTACATTGTCGTATCCAGTGCATACCCCCAGAACGAAACAGGTAACTCAGAATAACTCATCATCGATCTGACCATCTCCATAAGAGTCCTATTCCTTCGCTCCGCTACACCATTCTGCTGGGGTGTGCCAGGTGCAGACAATTGGGATTGAATCCCAGCCTTTGATAAGTAATTTCTAAACTCCCCCAAGAGGTACTCGCCACCACGATCAGATCGTAATGTCTTGATACTTTTTTCCTTGACAGTTCTCCACATCAGCCTTGAATTCTTTGAACCTGTCAAAGCATTCAAACTTGTGGCGCATCAAGTAAATGTATCCATATCTTGAATAATCATCTATAAATGAGATGAAATATTCAAAACCACCTCTTGCCTGGATAGACATAGGACCGCACAAATCAGAATGAACCAATTCTAACACATCTTTGGCTCTATACCCCTTGGCCTTGAAAGGCCTCTTGGCCATTTTACCTTCCAAGCAAGATTCGCAGGTTGGGAGATCCTCCACCACTAATGAACCCAAAGGTCCATCAGCTATCAACCTTTGAATTATGCTTAGGTTAATATGACCAAGCCTTAGATGCCAAAGATATGTCTGGTTCATTTGCGAAGGTTCTTTTCTCTTATTAGACTTAGAAGATGAGTTATTTACTTCTATATGCATCGTGGGAGTTTTCGGTTCAAGAGTATATAAATTGTCAACCAATGTACCAGAACAGATAATCTCCCTATTCCTTTTTATAACCACTTTGTCATTAAAAGAAACAGAATATCCATCCATAAACAATTTAGAAACTGAAATTAAATTCTTTCTAAAAGTAGGTACATAAAGACAATTTCTCAAAACCAAAACTTTATTCCTATCAAAAGATAAATAAACTTCTCCCACTGCAATTACCGCCACCTTTGAAGCATTGCCCATGAAGACGGTAATCTCTCCCTCAACTAGTCGTCGGGTTTCCTGGAACCCCTACAATGTATTGCAGACATGATCAGTGGGTCCTGTATCTACACACCAGGCACTGGTAGATAACACCGCTAAACATGTTTCAACAACTAAACAAGAAGATATACCTTTGTTCTTTCGGCGAGGACAGTCCTCCTTCCAATGTCCAGTCTGCTTGCAAGTGAAGCATTTGCCTTTCGGCTTCTTCACTCCTACCTGAGGTCCCACTGCCACTTTCTTCGCTCCACCTTACTTCTTCTTCTTCTTACCTTTCGGTTTAGAAGAAGAAGCCTTCTGAGCGACCATGGCTTGAGCACTCTGACGAAAAAGCCCCTCTGCCGCCTGGAGTTCTGACAGAAGCTCCGCCAACGAATACAACCTCTTGTTCATGTTGTAATTGAGGCAGAACTGCTCAAAACTCCTAGGCAGAGACTGGAGAATGATATCGACCAGGGTTTCCCCATCGATCTATGCTCCGAGGACTTCCATCTCATTAAGATGAGCCATCATCTTGAGAACATGATCCCTAACGGGTGTTCCCTCGATCATGGAGGTCGTCATCAAGTTTCTCATCGCCTCCTTCCTAGCCGCCCTACTCTGATGTTCAAAAAGTTCCTTGAGATTTACCATCATGTCATAAGTTGTGTCAATGGCACGATCGATGTTGCATAGATGCCAAAATGTAACACCGCGCCATCTCATCTTCCTTGATCCATTTCTTATAACTATCTCTCTCCTTTTCATCAGAGTCATCGGTGGGCTTAGGAGGACAGACCTCGACGAGTACAAATTTGTACTCCTCCGCAGTTAAGACAATATCCAAGTTTCTTTTCCAATCAATGTAGTTTGGTCCAGTAAGCTTATTTTCTTTTAAAATCACAGAAAGTGGGTTGAAAGCCATTTGAAAATCCTAAAAATCACAATGATCAAAATATTAGATTTCAAATATTATTTGTAACGCCCGTAAAATTCCTAGCAATTTTACAAGAATTTTTGGCTTGATGATAATGGGCTTTATGTAGGCCTTTTTCCAAAACAAAAGAAAATAAGCCAAAAAAAAAATGGATACAAGACCTAGGAATTGAACTCCAGACCTCTAGAGATAGCCAAGCCCTATAGATGTACCCACTAACCATAAGCCCAATAGGATTGTATGATTAAGGAAAGGGGGGGGACTATAGATAAATGGAACTAAGGGTAAATGAAGAGGCATAGAAAAAGAAAAGAGGAACTTCTCTTCCTCCCCCCTTTATAAAGAAGAGGGAAGATTGAAATTGTTTACTTCCTCTCTTTTTCTCTTCCTCTTCTCATCGAAATTCCAAGGCTTCCCTCTCCATTTCCCCTCTTTTGGCCGAGCATCATCCAAGCAAGAAAGCTAGGGCTAGGTTGGTTCTTTAGGTTGTCTTCTCCACCAAAAGCAACGCGAAGGATGTAAGTATCCCTCACCTGCATACGAGTAGCTTCGGTTGACGTTTTATAAAAGAAATCTATATAGTTATTTTCGGCCAAGATATGATCTAGGGTTTCCATGAAGTTGGATGCCATGCTTTTGTAATTAGATGATGATGTTAGGGCTTAAAATGGATTAGGTCAAAAGTTAAACCTAGGAAACCCTATGAACCATTCGGCCAACATGATTTTTGTTAGTGTTTTATTGAAGTTATATCTTGTTTTGCTTGCAAGTGATGATGTTAGCATGTTATAGGGATTAGGGTAAAGATCTAACCCTAGAGGCCTCCATGACCCATTCGGCCAAGTCATGAACTAGGGTCTCAAAGAAGCTCTATGCTATGTTTATGCTATGTTTATAACTAGATCATGATGTTAGGGTTTAAAGTGGGTTAGAACAAAAGCTAACCCTAATGAACACTTTAGTTCTATTCGGCCAAACCCTATTTTAGGGTTTCAATGAAGTTCCATGCCATATTATGGGAACTAGATGATGATTTTAGGGTTTAAAGTGGGTTAGAACAAAAGCTAACCCTAATGAACACTTTAGTTCTATTCGGCCAAACCCTATTTTAGGGTTACAATGAAGTTCCATGCCATATTATGGGAACTAGATGATGATTTTAGGGTTTAAAGTGGGTTAGAACAAAAGCTAACCCTAATGAACACTTTAGTTCTATTCGGCCAAACCCTATTTTAGGGTTTCAATGAAGTTCCATGCCATATTATGGGAACTAGATGATGATTTTAGGGTTTAAAATGGATTAGAACAAAAGCTAACCCTAAGGAACAACAAGACCTATTCGGCCAAACCCCACCATAGGGTTTCAATGAAGTTTCATACTATGTTTTGTAACTAGATGATGAGGTTAAGGTTTAAAAAAAAAAGGGGGATTAGGTCAAAGTTAAACCTAAAGGCCCTACATGGACCATTCGGCCACCTTGGGTCTTTAGGGTGCAATGAAGTCCATACCATGAATTGTATGCTATGTTATGTTAATGAAATAAGTTATGTTGTTAGGAAATGAAGTATGCCATGCTATGTTAATGAAATAGGATATGTTGTTATGAAATGAAGTATGCCATGCTATGAAAATGAAATAAGTTATGTTGTTATGAAATGAAGTATGCCATGCTATGTTAAAGAAATAAGTTAGGTTGTTATGAAATGAAGCATGCCATGCTATGTTAATGAGATAAGTTATGTTGTTATGAAATGAAGTATGCCATGCTATGTAAATGAAATGAAGCATGATGTGTATGAAATGAATTATGCCATGTCATGAAAATGAAATGAAGAATGATGTGTATGAATGAAGTATGCTATGCTATGTTAATGAAGTGAAGCATGAGGTGTATGAAATGAAGTATGCTATGCTATGTTAATGAAATGAAGCATGATGTGTTATGAAACGAAGTATGCTATGCTATGTTAATAAGACATGTAGTACAGTAAGCATATAAGTATTTTACCTTCTGCATGGCTTGTACCAAGACCTTAACAAGGTCCAAAGAAGGGATGGGCTCCTAAGATGCCCTAGGTCGATGGAATAAGACTCGGGCCTAGGATGGGCTTCTATGTATGATTGCCCCTAGGTCGATGGAATAAGATTCGGGCCTAGTACGGGATGGGCTCCAAGATGCCTTAGGTCGATGGAGTAAGACTCGGGCCTAGGATGGGCTTCTACGCTATGACGATTGCCCCTAGGTCGATGGAATAAGACTCGGGCCTAGGAACCTATTATAATGAAGAAGTGGTACAATGCCGGGCCCAAATATGTTGAGATTTATATTTACGTACCTAGTATATATATTTTCAAAAGCATCTTTCATATTAATGACAAGATTCTTAAGTTACATGTTATGTTAAATGATATGTCATGATTGTTAAGTTACATGTTAAATGATATGCCATGATTGTTAAGTTACATGTTATGTTAAATGATATGTCATGATTGTTAAGTTACATGTTACGTTAAATGATATGCCATGATTGTTAAGTTACATGTTATGTTAAACGATATGCCATGATTGTTAAGTTACATGTTATGTTAAATGATATGTCATGATTGTTAAGTTACATGTTACGTTAAATGATATGCCATGATTGTTAAGTTACATGTTATGTTAAACGATATGCCATGATTGTTAAGTTATATGTCATGAAAGTTATGTTTTATGATATGTTATGAATGTTTACATGCTTACATTAGATACGTTATGAAAGTTATGCTTCATGATATGCTATGAATGTTTACATGTTTACGTAAGATACGTTATGAAAGTTATGTTTCATGATATGCTATGAATGTTTACATGTTTACGTTAGATACATTACAAGTTATGTTTGATGATACGATGATCCATGCTATATTTTACTTACGTTACTTATGCTACATGTTAAGTTGATGACACCCAAGTATGTTACATGTTATATTGCTTCTATGTTGTGAATCTTTCATGCCATGATTTATGATAATGTATGGTTTTAGTGAGTAGGGAGGATCTTACTAAGCCTATGTGCTTATAGTTTATCTTTCCCTCGTACTGCAGATAAGGGTAAGGGATGGATAAACTAAAGGGAGCAGCAGGAGGGGCCAAGGTGTGTGGTAGTGGCATGGTGGAGAAGATCCGTTAGGTCTAAACATGTTTACCTATGATAAAGATGTCTATTCATGTCCTCACTTATGTCTCCTTATGATGATGATGTTATGAATTTACTAAGCGCTAAGTATCTGCATATATGATGCATGCTCTATGTTAAGAAGAAGAAGTAAAGAAGAAGTAAGAAGAAGTATCTATCCACGCTATGAAGCATACTCTATGCTAAGAAGAAGAAGTATATATATATATATATGTATATATGTGTTAATGCATGTTTATGTTTAAAACAAAAACAAAAAAAAAAAAAGGCATTAAGAAGTATGTATAAAGTCTTCCGCTGTATGTAATGTATGTGTCACAGCGTCACTACGCCTCTCTCCGGACATTTAGGGTCCCGGAAGGGCGGGCGACAGTTGGTTAATCGTATCAGAGCCGATCTGCCTTTCCACTACACACACATCAAGCTCCAATCCTGCCGCTCCAAGTAAGAATTCTATGTCTACTCTAACTTAGCTTATTTTATTCATGTATGATATAAAATGCCTTTACTTTATGCTTGTTCGTGAATAATAGGAAATGTTTCTAACTTAAATATGCATGAAAATAGGATACCCTTATGCTTGTTCTGGCATGATGTAAAATACCTTAAGTTTAACTTATGCATGGGAACATGAATGAAGCTTAAAACGACCTTATGCTAGCCTTAGTTTAATTACACGAATATATATATATATATAAATAAATAAATAAAATACTTTCTTGTTACGAAAATTGATTTTCGTAATTATTTGTAAGGTCTATGCTCATCTGAATTGAATTAAGCCAGTTTCGTACGGGTTGGTCGGTTTTGGTACTGACTTCAATTATTTCAATTTCAGATGGCACGATGACCACCATGACCCGTCGTGATGTGTCACGAAACCGATTAAGGGAAGCTATTGAAGAGATAGTTTATAAACCAGACGGTGGGGTCATCAGACACATGAAAAGGCTCGATTGTCTTTTTAGGAGACTCGAGCGGCAAGAGTTTCCGTTACTGGACAATTATAAGATATGGGCCTTGGTCCGTTCCCTGCCAAATGAGTTCATGGTAGTTGCACACCACGTGTGGGGCCGTTACGAAGGGCGGATAACCTATGCTGAGCTGTGCTGGGAACTACTGGAGCACAAGGTTCAAGAGAATCCTGTGGTAACTCGCCTCGAGAAGAATGTAGAGGGTTCTACAAACAGTCAACTTACTGGTCAGCCTGAGACTACTCTAATAAGGCCAAGGAAGATAGGACTAAAAATGATTACAACTGCACTAGGGTTTGTCCTAGTGGGAGTCGTAATAAACTATCTTCTCAAGTAGCTTTGTTTCGATTAGAAATGAGGAATGTTATATATTAACATTTTTCCTTTGGAAAGTATGAATAAGAAATGATGAGCTCATTCCTTGAATTAGTGATTAGTCCATTGCATGGGATGTATGTGGTATAGTTGATCAATGTCGGTTAGAAAGGACAAGAAATATGAGTGGACGGACACCTGCGAGAGGAGTTTCACGAGTTGAAAAGGAGACTACCGGTAGCTCCAATTCTTGCTCTTAGGACGATGCTTGAAGCCCGACATGTGCGATGGCGCTTCCAAGATGGGACTCGGAGTACTTATGCGAGCACAAGGTCATTGCCTCGCCTCTAGGCAACTCAAGGAACACGAAGGAATTACCCCACCCACGATTTAGAGCTAGCGGTAGTGGTCTTTGCTCTCAAAACATGGAGGCATTATCTCTATGGAGCTCAATGTAGGATTTATACGGACCACGAGTCCAAATATTTCTTCACAGAAGACTGAACATGAGTAGGTTGGCTCAGCTCGAAGGATTATGGATTTGCGAGATTCTTTACCATCCCGGGAAAGCTAACAAGGTGGTGATGCACTCGGCGAGAAGTCCTGCGCCACCTTGATGTCCCTCTCGCTATCTCGACCCTTAGAAAAGAGATTACGCGTTAC
This sequence comes from Wurfbainia villosa, assembly GCA_025175895.1. Classification (NCBI taxonomy): domain Eukaryota; kingdom Viridiplantae; phylum Streptophyta; class Magnoliopsida; order Zingiberales; family Zingiberaceae; genus Wurfbainia; species Wurfbainia villosa. The sequence continues at coordinate 77,902,686 of CM046003.1, read as the reverse complement.
ACGGGTGGAAATCATTTCGACAGCTCTCAACCTGGCGATAGCACCGACGCTGTTCGATGATATCTTTGGAAAAGCAAGCCCGTGACCCAAGCCTTGAGAGGATCAAGCAAGAGGTCCTAGAGGGAAAGGGCAGACGGGTTTGGATCTCGATAGTGGAGTACTCTACCTCGAGGATCGCTTGTGTATTCCGACGATCGAATTACGGAAGGAGATACTTGAGGAAGCTCACGGGACTCCTTATGCGATGCATCCTGGAACCACCAAGATGTACCAAGACACAAACGAAAGTTTTGGTGGTTTGGAATGAAAAGAGATGTGGCTCAAGATATGTCGATTGCGACACGCCAAAGGGTTAAGGCGAGCACGAGACACGGAGGAACACTGCGGTAGATCCAGATTCGAGAATGGAAATGGGAGGACATTTCTATGGATTTCATCTCGAGATTGCCCAAGGCGACAAGCGGTTATGATGCTATATGGGTGATTGTAGAGATTGATGAAGTCCGCTCATTTCTTAGCAATCAAGATGACCTATTCGGACGAGCAATGGCTCGATTATATGCTAGGGAAATCATCCGACTCCATGGAATTCCTAAGACCATCATTTCTGATAGAGATGGTCGCTTTATTTCCCATTTCTGGGAGTGCGTTCAGAAGGCCTTAGGCACAAGGCTATTGTTCGATCGCTTTCCATCCCGATCGGACGGACAGACGAAAGGGTAAATCAAATCTTGGAAGATATGTTAAGAGCTGCGCCTGGATTTCAAAGGTAGTAGTGTCGATACTTATGTTTGGCGAATTAAACACAATAATAGCTACCAAGCTACTATTGGAATGGCACCCTACGAGGCTCTATACGGAGGAAATGTAGATCTCCCATATCTTTGTGCGAGGGTGGTGAAAAGAAGAGGATGGGACTCGGGATTTCATCGATGACACCACGAGCTATCTGGAACATCACGCCGAGAATTGAAGCGCGCCGACAAAAGAGCTATGCGGATAAGAGGCGTAGACCATTAGAATTCGAGGTTGGGGACCTAGTATTCCTCAAAGTGGCTCCCATGAAGGGAGTAATGAGGTTCGGAAAGAAGGGTAAACTGAGTCCACGTTACGTGGGACCGTATCCGATATCGCAGAGGATCGGCAATGTAGCTTACAAGCTAGAGCTGCCTCAAGAGATGTCGGCTATTCACAACGTGTTCCATGTCTCTGTGCTCAAGAAATGCATTTCCAGTACAGACCAAGTGATCGAGCCACAAAATACAAGTTCAAGAGGACCTAAGTATTGAAAGTCGGCCTATCCAAATACTAGGCCAGAAATCAAGAGGCTAAGGAACAAAGAGGTACCCTTAGTAAAGGTCCTGTGGCGAGAATCAGCAGATGCGAGGAGGCTACAGGAGCGAGGAGGACATGAAGAAGAAGTACCCACAATTGTTCTAAGTTTGAGGATAAACTTTTAAAGGTATGAAGGATTATAGCTTAGTAAAATTCCTAGCAATTTTACAAGAATTTTTGGCTTGATGATAATGGGCTTTATGTAGGCCTTTTTCCAAAACAAAAGAAAATAAGCCAAAAAAATGGATACAAGACCTAGGAATTGAACTCCAGACCTCTAGAGATAGCCAAGCCCTATAGATGTACCCACTAACCATAAGCCCAATAGGATTGTATGATTAAGGAAAGGGGGGGGACTATAGATAAATGGAACTAAGGGTAAATGAAGAGGCATAGAAAAAGAAAAGAGGAACTTCTCTTCCTCCCCCCTTTATAAAGAAGAGGGAAGATTGAAATTGTTTACTTCCTCTCTTCTTCTCTTCCTCTTCTCACCGAAATTCCAAGGCTTCCCTCTCCATTTCCCCTCTTTTGGCCGAGCATCATCCAAGCAAGAAAGCTAGGGCTAGGTTGGTTCTTTAGGTTGTCTTCTCCACCAAAAGCAACGCGAAGGATGTAAGTATCCCTCACCTGCATACGAGTAGCTTCGGTTGACGTTTTATAAAAGAAATCTATATAGTTATTTTCGGCCAAGATATGATCTAGGGTTTCCATGAAGTTGGATGCCATGCTTTTGTAATTAGATGATGATGTTAGGGCTTAAAATGGATTAGGTCAAAAGTTAAACCTAGGAAACCCTATGAACCATTCGGCCAACATGAGTTTTGTTAGTGTTTTATTGAAGTTATATCTTGTTTTGCTTGCAAGTGATGATGTTAGCATGTTATAGGGATTAGGGTAAAGATCTAACCCTAGAGGCCTCCATGACCCATTCGGCCAAGTCATGAACTAGGGTCTCAAAGAAGCTCTATGCTATGTTTATGCTATGTTTATAACTAGATCATGATGTTAGGGTTTAAAGTGGGTTAGAACAAAAGCTAACCCTAATGAACACTTTAGTTCTATTCGGCCAAACCCTATTTTAGGGTTTCAATGAAGTTCCATGCCATATTATGGGAACTAGATGATGATTTTAGGGTTTAAAGTGGGTTAGAACAAAAGCTAACCCTAATGAACACTTTAGTTCTATTCGGCCAAACCCTATTTTAGGGTTTCAATGAAGTTCCATGCCATATTATGGGAACTAGATGATGATTTTAGGGTTTAAAGTGGGTTAGAACAAAAGCTAACCCTAATGAACACTTTAGTTCTATTCGGCCAAACCCTATTTTAGGGTTTCAATGAAGTTCCATGCCATATTATGGGAACTAGATGATGATTTTAGGGTTTAAAATGGATTAGAACAAAAGCTAACCCTAAGGAACAACAAGACCTATTCGGCCAAACCCCACCATAGGGTTTCAATGAAGTTTCATACTATGTTTTGTAACTAGATGATGAGGTTAAGGTTTAAAAAAAAAAGGGGGATTAGGTCAAAGTTAAACCTAAAGGCCCTACATGGACCATTCGGCCACCTTGGGTCTTTAGGGTGCAATGAAGTCCATACCATGAATTGTATGCTATGTTATGTTAATGAAATAAGTTATGTTGTTAGGAAATGAAGTATGCCATGCTATGTTAATGAAATAGGATATGTTGTTATGAAATGAAGTATGCCATGCTATGAAAATGAAATAAGTTATGTTGTTATGAAATGAAGTATGCCATGCTATGTTAAAGAAATAAGTTAGGTTGTTATGAAATGAAGCATGCCATGCTATGTTAATGAGATAAGTTATGTTGTTATGAAATGAAGTATGCCATGCTATGTAAATGAAATGAAGCATGATGTGTATGAAATGAATTATGCCATGTCATGAAAATGAAATGAAGAATGATGTGTATGAATGAAGTATGCTATGCTATGTTAATGAAGTGAAGCATGAGGTGTATGAAATGAAGTATGCTATGCTATGTTAATGAAATGAAGCATGATGTGTTATGAAACGAAGTATGCTATGCTATGTTAATAAGACATGTAGTACAGTAAGCATATAAGTATTTTACCTTCTGCATGGCTTGTACCAAGACCTTAACAAGGTCCAAAGAAGGGATGGGCTCCTAAGATGCCCTAGGTCGATGGAATAAGACTCGGGCCTAGGATGGGCTTCTATGTATGATTGCCCCTAGGTCGATGGAATAAGATTCGGGCCTAGTACGGATGGGCTCCAAGATGCCTTAGGTCGATGGAGTAAGACTCGGGCCTAGGATGGGCTTCTACGCTATGACGATTGCCCCTAGGTCGATGGAATAAGACTCGGGCCTAGGAACCTATTAGGTTCGAGACTTGCTACCTCGGGCCTATTTAGGGATGCGCGCTATGATAATGAAGAAGTGGTACAATGCCGGGCCCAAATATGTTGAGATTTATATTTACGTACCTAGTATATATATTTTCAAAAGCATCTTGCATATGTATGTCATGATTGTTAAGTTACATGTTATGTTAAATGATATGTCATGATTGTTAAGTTACATGTTATGTTAAATGATATGTCATGATTGTTAAGTTACATGTTATGTTAAATGATATGTCATGATTGTTAAGTTACATGTTATGTTAAATGATATGCCATGATTGTTAAGTTACATGTTATGTTAAACGATATGCCATGATTGTTAAGTTACATGTTATGTTAAATGATATGTCATGATTGTTAAGTTACATGTTACGTTAAATGATATGCCATGATTGTTAAGTTACATGTTATGTTAAACGATATGCCATGATTGTTAAGTTATATGTCATGAAAGTTATGTTTTATGATATGTTATGAATGTTTACATGCTTACATTAGATACGTTATGAAAGTTATGCTTCATGATATGCTATGAATGTTTACATGTTTACGTTAGATACGTTATGAAAGTTATGCTTCATGATATGCTATGAATGTTTACATGTTTACGTTAGATACATTACAAGTTATGTTTGATTATACGATGATCCATGCTATATTTTACTTACGTTACTTATGCTACATGTTAAGTTGATGACACCCAAGTATGTTACATGTTATATTGCTTCTATGTTGTGAATGCTGCATGCCATGATTTATGATAATGTATGGTTTTAGTGAGTAGGACAGGATCTTACTAAGCCTATGTGCTTATAGTTTATCTTTCCCTCGTACTGCAGATAAGGGTAAGGGATGGATAAACTAAAGGGAGCAGCAGGAGGGGCCAAGGTGTGTGGTAGTGGCATGGTGGAGAAGTTCCAGTTAGGTCTAAACATGTTTACCTATGATAAAGATGTCTATTCATGTCCTCACTTATGTCTCCTTATGATGATGATGTTATGAATTTACTAAGAGCTAAGTATATTCATATATGATGCTTGCTATATGTTAATAAGAAGAAGTACAGTAGAAGTAAGAAGAAGTATCTATCAACGATATGAAGCATACTCTATGCTAAGAAGAATTATATATATATATATATATGTATATATGTGTTAATGCATGTTTATGTTTAAAAGAAAAACAAAAAAAAAAAAAGGTATTAAGAAGTATGTATAAAGTCTTCCGCTGTATGTAATGTATGTACGGTCGCGTCACGCGCCCCCACACCGGACAATTAGGGTCCCCGCAGGGCGGGCGTGACATTATTGATTCCTCAAAACAATAAAATCCCGAAATCAACCAACACCTCAAATCACCGAGAATATCGCATGCCATGCTGTGTGGACGTATATGAATTCTACATTTGTAAGAGGAGGTTTTACCCATTAATTTTATTATCTTGTCAACCTTACTTTTTGACAAATAAAATTAATAGTTGGTTCCTCTTTGGCCCTACAAATAAAAGCAGTGACTCCGATGGGGAGGATACTTCTATTTGCATCTAAGTGTGAACCATTACACGATACTAAGGGAATTATTTCGGATTATGTGCCTTACCGATGTGGAAGTACACATGCTCCTAGATAATTTCCTATAACCATTATTTGACCTAGTGATCCACAAACAAACCCGTCCGCAGGGAGGAAGGCACTCAGAGCCAACACACAAGTTTGTTGCATCACACGTCAAATTGTAATGGATGCTGCGGGAATTAATTAAATTTTCCCTCTCCCACTTAGTAAATTGAAATACAGGAATTTTAAAGCATACACAACATGCATATAAAAACAAATCAACAATAAATATGGAAAAAACAGAATTTTTCCAACTATTATGGCATTGTCCTCCAATATGCATCCCGTCGTAAATAGCAACTGACTTCCGCTCCACCTTTTCCCATCGCATAAGTCACCAAAGATATCCGAGCCGAGATAAATCATTTTAATTTACATCCATCGATCCTATACTCCACGAAGGAGTGTACAAATAATCTAGATCGAAAGTAAACTAAAATTAGCGGCTAAACAATGTCGTATTTAATAATAAAAATTAAATACTAATCTAGCCTCGTCAACCCCGAGGATTCAAATAATATACATACAATAACACACAAAACCATCACATACAACCAAATAGCCATAATAGTCGGATCTTATGGCTGCAACCAAACAGTTAACCTACGCACATCCTACTATTATCCGGCATACTCAATATATGAAATGTGCATGAAAGTAACCGAATCCAAAACACACAAAACCGGAAACCGTGGCTCTGATTCCACTTGAAGGTGGTTGCTTCGGAGGCTCATTGGCTCCCATGTCTCCGGATTAAAATTTTCACTAATGAAAGAATTAATCTGGATGGGATGAGTTTCCTTAGCACAACCTATTACGTGGTGCTAACAACTTGAGTGGTCGCTTGAACAAACTAGTTGTTCAAGCAACACAACTCTTCTTGTTGATTAGCGCGGA